>JADDOH010023558.1:0-19862 GCA_016648135.1 Agrypnia vestita | reverse complement strand
TCTACAGTTTATTATATCATTGCCTGATAGTGTATAAGGTCATATAATCTAGATATAAATTTTATTTTAATGGGAATAATAAAAAATAAACAACAAATAAAATCAATGTGTTTTTATTTCTTTTCTTGGTCATATAAAAATTAAAAATGATTCCTTATTAATCAATTTTCTTTATTTTTAAAGAATTTAACCTCTCATTATAATATTTTCTGTTCGCTTCCAATTTTTCTTCCAATATTTTTCTTTTCGGCGAACGTTCTATTTCCCTTGCGGCAGATTCTCGATCTCTCTTCCTTTTCTTGCACACGCTCAATTTCCCTTGCAGCAGATTCTCGATCTCTCTCTTCCTTTTCTCGCACACGCTCCTGCATCTTGTATCTGCATTCCTCCTCTAGAATTTTCTTTTGAATTATAATTAATTCTTTCCTCGTATCTATAATGCGCCCTCCTTTTCTCAAAGCTGGGTGCTTGGGTGTGCGTAGCTGCGGGACACTCCAGGTATCCCACTGCTGCGGTGTAGACAGAGAACCTGGTTTAGTAGTTCCATCTGTCCCTGATGGAAGAAGTGGTGCCGATGAAGTTGCCGGATGGTTGTTGGTGGTGATGGTAGGTAGTGGTCTACTAGCGGTGATGCGGATGGCAGTTCACATGGAGCAGTCCGTGGTTCGGACGGCAGGCTGACGTGCTCATGCTCATCCTCTTCCGTACATATAAAATTCGAGTCCTCCACGTAGGTTGAAGAATCTGAAATAATTATAATATATAGTAATGATTATGAAATTAATAATGATAAAGTTTAATTAATTAATGTATAATAATAATCTTAGGTTTCAGTTAGTAAAATATATATTACATAATGGTGCAGCATCACTGTCGAACGCTGCCTCCTCGCCCTCAGCGCTCAGGGAGATCATCTCCATTACCATTGCCTCCATTTGATCCAGGGGAGCCACTGTACTGGGCCCTCCACCAGTTGCCATCTGATCCCTACGGATGTCTGTGGATCGCTTTCGCACGGCCCGCTTGATGGCATACTTTTGGCGGAGGTTTTTCCTGGTGCGGAATGTAGAGCCCTCAGAACTGCTGTTGAATTCTGCCTCTATACGGCTCCATTCGGCATCCTTATCCCTCCACTGCACGGCATCACTTTTCTTACACTCTATTACTGATCTACGACTATATACTAATTTTAATAACTTATCACTTAGTATAATTAGACACAACATGAACTCTGCTGTGTTTCATTTGTAACAACGTGGCTCTCTACTTTGTCCCAAAAAAGAAAATATATGCTTGAAAATGTACATTACGACGCTTAACTGAATTTATTCTTAGTTTATTTATTCGATAATGACAAAAATTATAACCTAAAAATACAAGTACCCAATCTTTTTATGAGTTTAATCGACTGTCTTTTGAATTATAAGATGATCAGAATTTCGTAAGTGTTCGCGATTAAAATTTTAAAAATATAATACGTTTTAGTTACCTACCTAAACTAATCATTGAATATCAAAGACCAGTCCAGAAGTGTGACAGTTCGAGAAACAGAACTATCGCCACAGAATAGAGAATATGCTATCGCTCAAAGGATAAAAATTAGAAATACTGTCGCTTTGTAATGACTTTGGACTAGACTAGTGTAGAATGAGACACAAAACGCAAAATAAATTTTGAAAAACGAGGTCCATGTGCCATTAGAATCTTGTTATAAAATCATATAATGAAGAATTGGTGCAGACGAAACTTTCAACACTTCAAAATGACTATTTTAATAATATCAGTTACCTACATAATGTTGATTTGCACAGAAGAAATTAATAATGCAGTAAGAACCTTGTTCACGCAATGACTTATTAAATTGTTATTCAAGGCCCGGTTGTTTCAATTTGGATAAATAAAAGTTCGTTTAAAAGCATAGATTTTTACGGAAACGGATTTCAGACTTGTCAAATTTAATTTTTGACAGTTCGGAAACCAATAAATTCACTAGTATAGTCCGTCCAACTCACAGAATATAGACCAAAAAGTCCAACTTATCTGAAGAACAAAGAAGGGCGTCCCAATCGTTGTGGTACTGCCCATAGTCTAAAAATTATCTCATTTGTAGGGAATTTTATGCAAATTCGTTTTTTCTTAAACAAGTTATTAAGCAGTATACGACACGATAAAAAACAAAAAATGTAAACTAACGTACAAATAAATTTATATTAAATACTAACGTACAAATCGGCAAAGCAAATAGATCGACCGATCATCCGGGTAGTGTGTTTAATAAGCGCATATTGTATGGAAAAAAATGTAGCGATGTTCCACGACAGAAGAGACGCGGCGCAAGATCCGCGCAGTGTGGCGCCGGTTTTATTCGGTGTCTCATACCTAATGATCATGACCACCATGTTTAACTCAGTAACACCTAAGGATATCAATCGGTTTAGGGCCGTTGTATCAACTCGGTTAATAGTAATCTTTCGTTCAAAGCATAGATATTTTGCATTTTCCACCGATCAAACAACTCGCTCTCGTAAAAATCTATGCTTTAAATGAACTATTGCTATAAAGTAAGTTGATGCAACCAGTCTTTAATGTGCATAAATAAAAAAGTTTATTTTGAAAAAAGATGTTTATACAAATGAACTCGTTAATGAATTATGTAATAAAAAGTATAAATAATAAAAATTCTATGTAAAAAATTATCGAATAAAATATGTTCTAAAACTTTTCTCATCTTACGGCTTCTAATTCAATTTTTCCACTTATCCTTGTTCTTTTTTTTCCGGGTGTAGATATTTTAATGCCCATTTCCACGGCCACTTTACCTTCTTTAACTATTTTGTAAATTGCCGATTCAGAAATACCTGAAGAAATTGTATAATAGTAAATAAAAAACTAAGTATGGGAAAATCATTATAATTGCATGGCAGCATTAACCTGAAGTGGCGGCAATAAGTCTATGAACAAAATCAAACGGTATAATTGGGGCTTTTAGACGTTGTTCCTCTTCAAAAAACGTGTGCATTTTCAAGATTATTTCCCGAACACCGCTTTCAATGGTTTTGGCATGGTGACAATCTAAAATTTTCTTAAAGAACTATCGAAACAGTCGTGAACCCCTCTGTAAACAAAGGTCTGTCAGCTGTAGATAATCCAAGATGGCGTCGTTAGTTCCAAATTTGGCCATTCTTCAGATAAGTTAGACGGACTATAAGTGCAAGTTAAAATATTGTATTCATTTCTATTGGTGAAAAACTCTTTGAATATGATAAGAATGACCTTGAATATACTTTTTCTAAAATGCCAGTGAATGATGGACTCACTAGAAAATCAGATTCACTGTAACAAATTTGCGAAATATTATTTAAAACAAAAAAAAAACCTCTTATAGAAAATGTAAAAAAACTTTTTTTTTTTTTAATTTACACCATTTTAAAAAAATAATTTGCACCGCCAAATTTACACCCTTTTAAAATTCTTTATATTAGTTTCACCGCCGTAGGTGTGTAAATAATTGTGGAAATGTCTTGGAAGTAAAAATTAACACATTTCCAATCAAACTGAAATTTTGCACGTCGACTCGACGTCCATGATAAGGCATTTTGACAATTTTGTCGGAATGTACGGTTTTTCACAAAAAAAAAACTCGTCGACCGAGACCTCATTTCCAAGACGAACGCAGCCTGCCGACGTCTTTGGGTAATATTTTCGTCGCGGGACGTCTCTCCTCCTCAGAATCGTGTCGAATTTCAGGTTTTTTTAAAATGTCCTTAGGTTTTCACGGCCCATCAGAATCTTCTGTGTATAGTTTTCTGGGATATTCTGCCATGTATATGTGACCTCTCTGGCCAACGTTTCGGATCCCATTGCAGGGTTCATCATCAGGGCTGATGACACATGTACACGGCAGAATATCCCAGAAAACTATACACAGAAGATTCACCTTTTTTCATTTTAATCAGAAAAATCATTTTGCAACGCTAATAACCTTTTAATAATAATAAGCTAATAAGTTTTCGTCCGATCCTGAAAATGAAAACTTTTCCCGAAACTCTCTTTGGGACCTGATTTTATTTTATTTTTCGGGGCCTCCCCTCCTACCCCCTTCCCGCTGGGCCCTTCTCAAAAATGATATTTTATTTTCATAGACACTTTTTAATTTGCAATTAAACATGGTGTTTTAGAAAAAAATCGAAAACATGAATGGTGCAAAAGGTGCATGATCCGGCCGTCTTTCTTTCATATGTTGGAATTTTGCATCCGTCTCTTTCTCGCGGTGTGACAAAAATAAAACCCCTTATTTGGGTTTTTTTAATCGAGCGCGATGTTTCTACGGCTGTTTGCATAGTTTGAATGAAATTCAAAAATCGAGTATCACGTTCGAATAATAGTTAGAGGCGCCAACTTTTGCCCATTTTTTTTTTTACCTCCTCCAGTTTTTCTGATATCTACCCAAAATATAAATTTTCTGTTTTTTTTAATAAATCGTTTAAAAAAAATCAAGCTTGGTGTGTCAACTTTCTACACATAGCGCGTAATAGTGCGCGTCAGGTCTATAGAAAAATTTTGTTCCGAATTGCGTGTCCACCGAATGGTGTTCGTTTTAGAGCTTTTTTTCCGTTTTTTATATTTTTGTATGCTAGTCGGCAACGCGTTGGCCAAACATGCAAATATCGCAATCGATAGAGCACGAGTGCCGCTATCGAGTGTGCTGAATATAAACGTTCAGAAGTGATGCACATCAGAATTAAATTCGCTTTCATTCGGTTTTCACAGTTTTAGTCGCTGCTCCGCGAGGGCTGGCTCTATTCTCTATCTAAAAATTAAAATTTGTAGAGTTTTTACTTTTCAATCTTTTGGCGTTTTTACTTTTTTTTATATTTTTTTCGCAAAGTTTCAACCAGAAACATAGTTATTTTACACCAAATCTGGAACTACTTTCAAACGATATTCTTTTTTTTCTCCAAGATGTTGAGAACGGCGCTCGAAAGACTAGGTTTCTAAATAATCACACTTGGGTGACGTCATTCTAAGAAAGCAGTATAGGTGAAAATTAGTCGTTCATGTACAGAGAAGTGTGTTCGATAAGCGCATATTGTATGGAAAGAAATGTAGCGGCGTTCCGCGACGGAAGATACGCCTAGTGTGGCGCCGGCCTGTTATGTGCAATAGTTACGTCATTTTTTTATTTGAATGTGGCGTACCCCGCACATTGCTTGATGTGATAACAATTAATAATGTTGCGAGGTGATGAGTAAAAACTTCGAGGCCCCATAGTGACATTAATATGCGAGTTTAACAAATATGACACACCTCTGTACACTAGTAGAATAATAATATTGTATAATAATTGATAGAATGAAGTGACGTCCTGTCCAATGCGCCGGCAAGAAATTTTTGTCGTCTATCAACTAAAATACAAATACTGTTCGCAAAGTTCCAGCTGGGTTTTATGTGAGTATTTATTTATATACTTATCTACATATAATAAAAACTAAAATAGGTATGTATTTCTTTACTTGGTATTATTTACGTAAGTTTCAGATGCTAACATTTTTATCTTGTATTAGTTTATTAATTGTTCTGTGTTCATGTTTTGTCTACCTTAAGTAATTTCTATTAGTGTTGCACTGAATGTGGGTTCTGCCGAATGTCGAATTCGGCCGAATGTTCGGTTTAAATATGTGCCGAAGCCGAAATTCGGCTTCGCCCCACCGGGCCCGTTGACCAGGTCAAATCGCCGAGAAAATACGTGTAATTGTTTATTTATTGTGTGTTCTTTAATTAATTAAGTGGCACAACGTAGTTCTGGATAGTTGTTATAAAATATTATGTATTAAAATTGATTATTTTATATTATTAAAGCATACACGTATATTGTTGATAGGTACTTGATGTGGTTTCTTTTCTAGAGAATAAAAAACATGATCCATTCACACGTTACCTATTTACTTATTAATCAACATTTTGTATAGATTTCATTTTAAATTAATTTTTTTACACTTTTCCGTTTCTTATTTAAATCCTACTTATTTAATATTTACAAATGTGAAAGTTTAGATGGTTGGATGGATGTTTGTCAATCACGCCAGAGCAACTAAACGGATCTGGATGAAATTTGGCACAGAGATAGATTATTTTCTGGAAAAGCACAAAGCATATTTTTTATCCCAGTAATAGGTTTCTGTAGGGTGAAATCGAAGTCGCGAACGAAGTCGCTGGCTAAAGCTAGTTAATTAAAAAGCTACCGAAGTTCGCAGATTTAAACGAAATTCGGCCGAAGACGAAGTTCGGTAAAAGTTGCCGATGTTCGGCTATACCGAATGTGAAACGAATTTCGGTGCATCTCTAATTTCTATGTTTAATAATTGTATAATATAATAATATTTTTTTTAAGTTATTACTTCTTTTGGTAAAATGTTTAATGTAAAGAACGTTGCGCGCGCGTAGCGTGCGTTACATGCATGTTCCTGGCTTGATAAAGATTAAAAAATATTCAAACAACCAATGGAGGCTTGCAATGTAAAAGTGTGCATTTTTTTCTGTGTATAGTTTTCTGGGATATTCTGCCGTGTATATGTGACCTCTCTGGCCGATGTTTCGAATCCCATTGTAGGGTCCATCATCAGGGCTGACGTGATAAGTGTAACTGAAGTTTATTTTTATAACAATTTGTTAACAGTCAGTAAAACACAATTGTACATACATAGTAAAAATGAAAACAGAAACATAAAAAGTCGGAAAATAGAAGAACACACATACAGATTAAAATTAGCTCAAGCACTTAGGTCTCTGGCGTAGTCACAACACAATATTATGATGGAATTCTTGATCTCACTCACAGATTCGGCGAAAGCTCTTGCCGGCAACTCGACTCGACAGCAAGAGCGATGGCGAAGAGACTTCTCGGAGATTAAAACTCGGCGAGATTCGAGCTTCACATAAGCTCGACTTGATACGGCCCGGCAGGAGAACGCTCGACTGCGGCGGCGATATCGCTTCTTAGGTTCGCCAAAAATCCCTCCCGGACACCTCCTAGTAAGGCGAGGACTGTTGGAGCCTTCCAAACAGTGTATCCTGGCTGGGAGTAAAAGCGCACCGCTTTTATACCTGTTGGATGATGGATTAGCGAACTACCGTTTATTTTCTGTTGCTAGGCGGAGCTCCCGGCAGCCAAATTCACTGGAAATATGCACCTTTGCGGAGCCTAGCAATTTTAGAGTGCGGCCGGGTTTAATGGCTTCTGAGAAATAGACACGGATACGGGATTTTCGTTAACATCCCCCAGGTGCGCGTATCAAACGATTCCAAATGAAGAGTACCTAGTTCTAATTCAGTTTGAGACCATCATCTCTCGAGCTCTTGTTTGTTTTGTATTGTTCCGTTAATTTTAAACATATTAAAAAATCATGTTTCTTATTTTTATGTTTTACTTACTCATTTTATGGGCCTGTTATCTGCCGAAATTCCCCGAACTCAAATATAATAATATCCTAATCTTCTTACCCACTATAATGTACATCGATGTTCTTAGTACTACGTATTAAGTATTAGGTAAGTATTATTCTAGTGATGATCTGAATGGCTCAAGTCATCCAATGGAATGAGCGAGAATAGCGAGCCACACATGCATACTTGTGTATCCAGCATCCAGCTAATGGAGCTAATGTCAAGGTCCCATAACACGCGGGTCAGGCAGACGCGTGGGACACGCCTATACAATATTGTTATCTCCCCACACATTCAAATGATAATTGATAGAATGAAATTACTGTTTGTTTGATGCACAGGCTGTTTTTACGAGTTTTAACGTAATTTGTCGCCTGACATAAAAATTTTTCGCGCAGTTCCTTACTAGGTGAGTACCGTATTTTAACGCACCTACTGTTATATAAACTAGACTGATTAATAACATTTTCATTACATATACCTAATGTAAGTTTAAGTTTTCGGACAAATTTGAGGCTGCCTCAAGTCGTACCTAATTTTTATAAGCCATCATCTTCCGTTAGATATTTCCTGGAATCGTCTAAATAGGTACTTGAATTTCTTATTGTTAGGTATGTTACATAAACATTATATATGTCGGGTATAATATCGAAGATTATTAATTTAGAATGTACTGAATTACTTTCGTATTGTGCATTATCATCGCCGCGCAGTTGTCCTGCGCATTATTATCGCCGCGCAGTTGTCCTGCGCATTATTATCGCCGCGCAGTTGTCCTGCGCATTATTATCGCCGCGCAGTTATCCTGCGCATTATTATCGCCGCGCAGTTGTACTGCGCATTATTACCGCCGCGCAGTTGTCCTGCGCATTATTATCGCCGCGCAGTTATCCTGCGCATTATTATCGCCGCGCAGTTGTACTGCGCATTATTACCGCCGCGCAGTTGTCCTGCGCATTATTATCGCCGCGCAGTTGTCCTGCGCATTATTACCGCCGCGCAGTTGTCCTGCGCATTATTATCGCCGCGCAGTTGTCCTGCGCATTATTATCGCCGCGCAGTTATCCTGCGCATTATTATCGCCGCGCAGTTGTACTGCGCATTATTACCGCCGCGCAGTTGTCCTGCGCATTATTATCGCCGCGCAGTTATCCTGCGCATTATTATCGCCGCGCAGTTGTACTGCGCATTATTACCGCCGCGCAGTTGTCCTGCGCATTATTATCGCCGCGCAGTTGTCCTGCGCATTATTACCGCCGCGCAGTTGTCCTGCGCATTATTATCGCCGCGCAGTTGTCCTGCGCATTATTACCGCCGCGCAGTTGTCCTGCGCATTATTATCGCCGCGCAGTTGTACTGCGCATTATTACCGCCGCGCAGTTGTCCTGCGCATTATTATCGGCGCGCAGTTGTCCTGCGCATTATTACCGCCGCGCAGTTGTCCTGCGCATTATTATCGCCGCGCAGTTGTCCTGCGCATTATTATCGCCGCGCAGTTGTCCTGCGCATTATTATCGGCGCGCAGTTGTCCTGCGCATTATTGCAGTTGTCCTATAAATATGTTGAATTGGTTTCTACCTAGCTTTCTGCTTATCTATTTTATAATTGCGCTAACTAGCGCAATTATAAAATAGATTTTTAACTAAAATTAACTAAAATTTTAACTAAAATAATAATTGCTCTTTACTTTGCGTTTTGAAAAAAGAATAAAACTTTCATTTTGAAAAACAATGCTTTCTGCATTTCAGTTAGGTAGGTGTAGATTTTATGTTGGTGTTGAATAAATGATTATTGTTAATAATCTGTTTGAAAGACTTAATTCTATCTGCAGTGTCTTAATTTTTATTTATTTTACAGTTATCAACGATGGGTTGGTCAATTTCTTGGCTGGACGTTGCACTGGCGGTTTCGGCAGTTTTGTGTGTAGTCTACTATTTTGGAACGAAAAATTTCGATTTTTTTAAAAAACGCGGAATTAACTTCGCAAAGCCACGTTTTGTTTTTGGCAACATGCTACAATTGTTATTGCAAAGGAAACATCAAAATATGTTGGTACAGGAGGTTTATGATAAGTTTTACAATGACAAGTAAGTACCTATTTACCTACTAACATATATTATAAAAATATTATTTTAGGGAGTGCAAATTAATAAGTGATTATTTATTTCAAAATTTTTGAATAATCTAACAAAAATGATATAGAGGTGTCTCGTATCTAGTAGCTAAAATATTGGGGAGTCTTCTTGATTGAGTTTTGAATAGAAAATATTCTTTACACTTAAGCGACATAGAAGCATTTTTTAAAAATTGAACAACAGCATAAAGAAATGTAAGGCACTGACCCGGCTAGCTGCAATACCTCTACTAAAGAGCGGAGATCGTCAATCAACGGAATCCGGCACCCTGTGCATTACGCTATGTGCACCACTCCCCTCTACATACATACATACACATATTGTTATTATTTAATTGCAAACATAAATACAGGGTGTAACAGAGCTAGTCCACACTACTTTACAGATGACTTCCTGCCTTGATTATGAGTATGAGAGAAAATATTCAAACATCCATGGTTGTGGAGTTATGCAATATCAAAGTTTGCATTTTTTTAAATATTTCTGACTTATTTTTTACAAAACGTTGAAGTATCATTCTAGTAATTTATATCGATTACGAAAAATTCATTTGTTTCAATAAAATTTAAATAAAATAATGAAAACCCTGAAAAAATTCCAATTGAAATTGAAAGCTTTTTATAATTTTATTTGGCTTATATTAAAGGGAATGAATTTTTCATGTAAGATATAAGTTACTGTAATGATAGTCCAACGTTTTGCAAAAAATAAGTCGGAAAATTTAAAAAAAAATGCAAGCTTTAATGTCGCATATCTCCTTAACTATTGATATTAGGTCATGGTTGCTTGAACATTTTCGACTCATATTCAAGGCAGACATCTACCTGTAAGGTCTGTGAAGTAGCTCTGTTACATCCTGAATATCACAGAGGAATTCTTAAAAATTAAATTAAAAATTCTCTGTCAACGGAGAGGAAAGTTTAAAGTGAATCAATTTATAAATTTGGTATTGTGTTTTACAGAAAAAAAATCAGAAATGTTGAAAACATAATGGAAAATTTGAAGTCGCTTTATCTCCATAAGTACACAAAGTGTACAAAAGTTTTTGACTCATCTTCATTGAATTTGTAACTCTCTGAGGTATTGTGAAGTGGGTTTGAAGCACCCTGTATAATACATACAAATTACGAATTTTCGACCCCAATCTAAATTGGAAACTCATGTAATAATTTTTTTAGGTATTTTGGTTTCTTTTTCTTCACTCAACCCACGCTGGTGGTGAAGGATTTAGAGCTGATCAAGCAGATCACAGTTAAAAACTTTGATCACTTCACCGACCACCAACAGATGGCCGATGAGAGGGATCCGCTCTTAGCTAACCAACTAGTTGCTCTACAAGGTGTGTATTTCAAATTGCCGAAATGTTTAAAGCATTTTTTTGTATTAGTAACTGATTTCAAATTAAACTTAAAAATTAACATCCTCCCACTCACATGTTTTTTTTGTAAAAAGAAGTTTTATGTTTTCACAATACTGCGACATAATATTATTAATTAATATTTTTCAGTACAATTGGGCCTAGTACCATGAATTAATTCGTTCCACGATTTGGCTCACGGTGAGAAACGCCATTTTCTATAGTTTATTTTGGAAAATAAATAAATTGGTATCAGACCAACCACAAAAAAAGGCCCCTATTTTTTTTTTACATAAAGATGCGAACACGGAATACAAGTCACATTAATATTTTTGCTATTCTTAAGCAAACCTAAACGCATTTGCTTGAATCGCTTGCTTTGCATCGGGCTTGAACCAGTGACCACTGGATCAGTAAGCAAGATTCTTGACCAGTAAACCAACGAGCTACTCTAACATTAATATTATTCTTCATGGTTACAGGTTCATACTTATATGTTTTTCAAAAAGCGATTCAACAATTCTTCCACGAGTTATTCGGGGACTTTAGGTCATTCAGCATGGCATTGTCATGGTGGCCACCTAATTCTATATCATTGCCGGCTACCCGATGAATGCGCAAAACTGCGCTCAGATATGCCTCACACACCGGAGCGTGTCCGGTGCGCACTATAAGCTTTGGCATGTGCATGGGCCCTTTTCCGGGCCGCCATATTGTGATGTCATTGTTACAATCACAGTCACTATTATCATCACCACCACCATCATCATTATCATCCCCATCGTCTGTAATACAAGTACTATATAGATAGCTCCACATTAGCGCCCGGGGCAGGCATACTATCATCATCACTACCAACACGGACCTACTCCGCTCCAACATCATGGACCTTGTCCGTTCCAACAACACCAGGGACCTAATCCGTTTCATAACACGTACCTAGTCCTAGGACCTATGCCGTTCCCGGCCACCATCACTTTCGTAAAGCGATTCATCCTCTTTATTTCATAAAAAAATTTGACAATATTTCATATAAATATAAACATTACATAATAACACATGAGAAATATTTCAATATTTCCAAGCAGTAATAGCAATATGTATTATAATAATAATAATTCAACATATCGATATCCCATAATATCACACATTATTAAGTCCAAGATGCCACGATAATTTTTATTTTATTTATCCAAATAAAACTCCATCAGCTTGCCTTCATTATCTTCTGAAAAGGCTCTTCCCAGGGTCGCATCTAATCCTGTCTACATATTGGTTTCATTTTTATTGTAAAATGTGACTTTATATAAATTTTAGTTATAAATCCACATATTCTTGACTAAGGCCCGGTTGTTTCAAGTTCGATCAAAGTAAGCGGTCGAGCAAAGCATAGATTTTTACGAAAACGGATCGTCTGATTGGTGGAGAACGTAAAAATCTATGCTTTTAAAGAACGCTTACTTTAATCCAACTTGAAACAACCGGCCCTAAGGCGTATTACTTTTCAGGAGAGAAATGGCACCAAATGAGATCTACACTCAGTCCGGCATTCACTGGATCTAAGTTGAAAGCAATGATGCCTTTTGTGATGGAGTGCTCTGAAAGAATGATCAAGTTTTTAAACAACAAATGTGATACTTCTGAGACAAAGGGTAAAGGCTTTTTTATAAACATACTTTCTAAAAGTCCACCATTATTCACTAATTATTGTTTTAGTTGGTGATTAATAGTATTAAAAACAAATTTGATAAATATTTTATTTACATAATTTGCCATATGTTTGTTATACTGTTTTACTTTTTTATTTTATTGTTTATTTGTCAATATAACTTTGTTTCTATTTAACTACTTTATGTATACCTATCTGGTTTCTAATTTAGTTAATTTGTCCTAAGTTTTGTATTTTTAATGTTAAATACTGTTTCTTTTGAATTTCTTCTTATACTTATGTTTTATATATTTTTTTGTTTTGTGATGTTTATATTACATACTCATGTATTTTACTGTTTATAGTACATTAGTTAAAAACACAGAAAATACATTAAAATATGAGGCAGTTTCTCTAGAACAGGCCTGGCTTACCTAAGAGAGAAATCGCCAGAATTTCTTCCTGTAAAATTAAAAAAAATTAAAAATCTATCTATCGAAAAAGAATTTTCAACTGCTTTTCCAATTTGTACACCTAAAGTACTAACTTAGTCTTCAAGAGGTGATGCTTGTGGTCTATGCTGCATATTTTGTAGACTACCAGATATACAAATGTCTCCATCCTTCAGGAGATATGGCTTATTGGAAGGCTTTTGTACAACAATAGAAAGGTAGAAGAATTCTTGTACACTTTGAATAGGATACCAGAAAAAAAAAATTAATAGTGATGGGAACACAGAATATGTGTCACGTCAATATTCTTACTTTTATTTATTTTCTTTCCTACATAGAAATGTCCTACAAAAAAAAAGAAATAAGAATACAATATTTCATAGCACAAGCTAAACGCTTGTAAATAGGACTAACTTGCTGGTCTGGAGTGAGGTTCGAACCCGCGACCTTTGGATCACGAGGCGAGAGTCCTGATCATAAATGGAGACAATGTTGAGAAATAAAAAAAAATTCCAAAAATGATATTTAGCATTTTTTCCTTACTTATCTATCGACTCTTGAGACATTTAATCTTGTTGTAATCAACTATTTTCTAATTTATTTAGAATATGTATTCTTGTGTGTGGTGAAGGAGGGGGAGATAAATAATATTTTTTCTTATTTTTATAGAAAAAGGATTTGCAGAGTTAGAATTGGAGGATGTAACGACAAAGTGTACTAATGATGTAATCGCCTCGTGTGCTTTTGGAATTCAAGTAGATTCGTTAACTGACCCAAACAATGAATTTTACACAACCGCAAAACGTATGACAAATCTAGACTTGATTAATGGTGTAAAATTCTTGCTAACAAAATTTTTTCCCGTTTTGGAAAATGTAAGTTATTTTTTAAACCTTCTTCTCTTCCTCTGTATTTATATTTATTAATTTTGGAAAATTATGATGACTGAATATAAACTATTGCGTATGAAGGATACGGGGAAGAAATGTGCACTCGCACTCATAGATAGTTTGCCAAATATTGATTTCTAAAGGAATTGCATGTTTATTTGTAACTACAAGTAGGTGTAGGTACAACATTTTGTTTTGTGAAGATGAATTATGGAGGGAAATATAATTCTGATTAGTTTTTTCTTTATATATACTCACTAGAATTAAATGAATTAATAGCTGTTTTTGCGTTTCTCTGAAAAGAGTAACGCAAAACAGCTATTATTTATAAAAACTAAAATACATATTTGGGAAACCACATTATAAAACAATATTTAAAGCTATTATTTTATATTAATCAATTAACATTCACAGACACTTTTGTCAATTATTAAATATTATTCACCGGTATATTATCATTAAAACATAATTTTCATACTAGGTCGATTGTCAGTTTTTTGTTTGTCAAAGAATTTTCACACAAATTCAAATGTTCTATTTTACCAATTCAAATAAAATGATCTATATATATTTTATCAATCATTTTTATATACTAGCAGAAAAGCAATCGGCGAAGCCGATTGCTTACTGCTAGGCCCTGGGGGCGGCTATTGTGGCCGCTTCGCGGCCAATTGTGTTTGCTGTGCAGCAAACACAATTGTTTACCTATGCCTACGTCAGCCGCTTCGCGGCCAATTGTATCTGGCAAATTTCCATTTTTGCTATTGTGGCTGCTTCGCAGTCAATGATGGCCGACCCGCGGCCAGCGACGGCCGCTGCGCGGCCAATTATATCTAACAAATTTCCATTTATGCTATTGTGGCCGCGATTTACCTATTACGCAATTTACCTATGCCTACGTCAGCCGCTTCAAGGCCAATTGTATCTGGCAAATTTCCACTTTTAATTACGGGTAGTTTAGATATAATTAAGACAAAGTATTTATTCAGTATTTCTAACCGATTAATAAGTCAGAGCGGAATAAACCACAGTTCGATAGGTAGGTACCTACTCTCTTCTCTTCTCGCAGTGTTGATTACTTTTATACAACATTATAAAAAACCAAAAATGTAATTAAAATTTCAACAAATAAAATATTCTCGACCGCAAAAAAAAATTCGATTCTGCCAGGATTCGAAACTGGAATCCTCTGATCCGTAGTCAGACGCGTTATCCGCTGCGCCACACGACCCAACAGGCACTGTGGCAAAATTATTGTATACAAATAGAAATCATCATACGGAGACAGAAACGACATTGGTTAGGGTAATTATAATATACATTTTAGCTTTTATGGATTTGTAGTACAGTGGACCCTCAATATTCGTCCATGTTGATATGTCATGTTTCGTAAAAAAAATTGTTTAATATTTGTCCAAAAAGTCGATATTCATCCTCCCTGCCATGGGAGTGGACGAAAATGCAGAATTTCAGCGAGAAATAGCATAAAAATATAATTTGATGACAATGTGTTTGGATACATTCGTAAAACATAAGTTTAAAAAAAATGAGTGCTGGTGAATTGTCTGAAAATGCTGATGAACCGTCAGGACATTTAGCACCAGAATTGACATTACCTGATGTCATAATGAAAGGTAACATCCCTTCCAAATACAATAAAACCCCGTTAATTCAAACCCCGATAATTTTGAATTCGCCATGATTCAATATTTTTAAAACCCACAAGTCTCAAAAATGCTAATTTCATATTAGATTAACCCTGATGATTCAAAAACCTCTATATCTCGTAATTCAAAATAATTTTTAACTCCCTATACATTTTGATTCACATAATTCAAAGTTTTTTTGAAATGTGACATAATTGAAAAAAATATTTCAATTTTTTTCGCAAGCGCAAATATCCAAAAAAAAATGTTATTCACAAAATTAAAGACTTTTTTTTGGCAAATTTTACAATGGCATCAAGGTTTTTTTTTATCTTGTATTTTGTATTAACTGGGTTCCGCATAATTAAAAATGTTTTTTTTTGGTCCCTTGAATTTCCGAGGTTCTACTGTAATAGCCTCTATAAAATAAAAACTATTTTCAAAAATCATTGTTTGTTTCTTTCAAAAGATAAATGTCTGGTTAAACTTTTATTTACATATTTATATTAGACTACAGCATATTTACGGCATCACAACGATTAAATCTATATCTTATGACAAATAGGTAGTGGTAATCAAAATGTATATCCGATGATTTCCATGAACGATTTTTGAGTTAAATTTTTTTTATCAAAAAATAGAGAGGCAAAATTAGGAGTCGGGAATCCATTACACCACTTTTATTTATTTCCTATTGGAAATTCGTTCTTTCTGATATTCATCCTTCTTTCGGGAATAGATTAATGAATATTTAGGGTCCACTGTATGTGTGAAAATTATAATTTATTTAGTGCACAGGGTGCGAATCATAAAACAATATAAATATTTTTTAAATTAATCATAAATATGTAGTAGTTTCAAAAGGAAATTCAATGAATAATGGTTAAATTTTTATTTCAGCTTTATACTGCCCATTTGATGGACGTTAAGATTGCCGACTTCTATAGGTTTCTTGTAATGGACATCATAAAGACAAGATCAAAGAACGACATAGTACGGAGAGATATGATCCACCTGTTGATGCTGGCAATGGAGGGGTCGTTAGTTCATGATGATGTATCTGAGAAATTGAATAATGACATAGGTTTTGCTACACTTCATGAAGAACTCATTGCTAAACATTCAGCAAAAAGACGTGAGCTTATTAGACCCTACATCATTCAAATACTTATTAAAATGATTTGCAAAATTAAAGTCAGTCAAAATATGAGTGGCAGTAATTAATTGCATGCTTAGTATGCAAAATTGTATTGAGAAATATAATCATTGTTACATTTAACACGTTGACTGTCGATACTGTGTAACAGGAGGGTGCAGGGTGCCAATCACGCATTTACACATAATAGTATCCATTTACGCACGACAACAGTATGCAGTTATCACTCGTAAATTCGCGATTGGCACCTCACACACTTCCGTCATCACGGCAGTCAACGTGTTAAGCAAAAAAAATCAGTTTATAATTTTTAAGTTATTAATATGTTATATTTTAACATACTAGTGATGATTTAACCATTATTTTAATCGGTTATTCATGGTACTGTTATTTGAGATTTGTATCTTATTGTATGATGATTGGTACTTGATCTTTATGATATTGATCTTTAATACAATTAGATACAACCTTCAAATAATTGTTGGTGCGTCACTATAAAAAGCCAATTGACACTTACATTTGGAGACCGTATCTACAGACACCCTACGTGACTTCAAGCTTCCGCGTTTTTTTTTATTGGAGCTGAATTAGTGAATTAGGTAGATGTTAAATACTTCTTATTATTTTTTAAATCCAATTACCAGGCGTATTAATTGATTCTAGGAATATAAATATGTAATTGGTTTTGGCCAATATCCTTTATAAAAGACAAATGAAATCACATACGTATTGGTTTCTTTATGATTAGTAATCGGGGTTCGAATTAACAGGGTTTTACTCTATAATGTAATGAATAATTAAAAATAAAAACTTGAAGAAGTTTGCAACACATGCATTAATTTTTTAAAATAAATTTTGAACCAGACAGTTTCTATTGGTAAAAATGGAACGATCTACCTTAGAACACTAAATAAAATTTAAATAAGCCACATTTTAAAATAATATCATACGTTAATGCAACATTTGTATGGCATCAAACAGATTTGAAACTATTTTCACATGTTGAATTTAAAACGATCACTATTTAAGTAGGTAGGTACATATATTTAGAAAAAAACAATTTCTTTCAACTCTTCACAGTTCTCCAGAAGGTTTTCACAAAAAAATGTACGAAAATCATGCTCTAGCTTTCGATTTGCAAATATGCAATAAAAAATAATTTTTCGATAGTATTTTTCTTGGACCATTGAATAATGCGTTCCAATTTGGGTTATTTCAGATTGGACAGACGACGAGATAACAGCGCAAGCTGTGATATTTCTGTTTGCTGGATTTGAAACTACCTCTACACTCATCACCATAATGGCGTACGAGTTGGCCACAAACCCTGAAATACAGGACCGCTTAAGAGTAGAAGTCGATGAGTACATTGAGAAGACAGGAGGCACGCTTATCTATAATGATATTCATAGCCTCAAGTATATGGATATGGTCATGTCAGGTAATTAGATTGCTATTATTACAAATTCCAAATTAACCAAACCTGGTTATAGCAACAATTTCTATGCCCTGACTTGAAATAAAATGTGTTGTACCTAAAACAATTAAAGTTAGCTTTATATAGTCCTTATTACACTTAATATTTCGGTATGGTGTGAAATAATCTATTGAAGACAAGAAAAAGAAAACAAATATAGTGTCTAATTCCAAAACCCCTAAAACAAACAAAATATTTTGAAAGTTTCTTTGCAGAATTTTGGAACAAACCCTGTTTTTTATAAGCAATATCAATGTTTCAAAAATCACTTTAATGATCAAGCTGATTTAGCTGACAAAAATCTACAAAACTGCACAAGCATTGCATTAATTGAAATTATCCGAAATCAGTTTTATGGGGTTTTGGAATCAGGAGCTACAAGTGTCTTTGCTGGAGCGCATGATAGGCATATCTTAAAACACGAGGAACACTAATATCCCAATTCTGCAAGAACTACACATCAATCTAGATTCTCAACTATTTTCCTAAAACAAATCCTTCAAGTTTATGGACATCTTAGAAGAGGATAAGATTGTGGTGAGCCATGTAGAAAGACAGAAAGGAGAAGGAAAATTCCCTCGCCACGGGAGTAATGGGTAGTTTTAGAAGTGTTGTTGTGATATCCTTCCGTTACATCAGAGTAATAATTATTGGACATTTTCAGAAACTCTTCGCTTATGGCCCCCAGTTGGCAACACTGATCGTTTGTGTGTTAAATCATTTACCTTACCGCCGTCTAATGGACAGGAAAAAAGTTATCAGGTACCTAACCAACCCATCATACGCTAAAGGATTAAACATATGAATTATGTTCGTATGGATTAAGATACAATATTCATAAATGATTCAACAATCTTTTATTTGCAGATTGAGAAAGGTGAAGTAGTGTGGATACCTATTTATTCCATACACAGAGATCCCAAAAATTATCCAAACCCAAACATATTTAATCCGGAGAGGTTTTCAGAAGAAAACAAGGGTTCAATCAACTCGGCTGCATATCTTCCATTTGGAATTGGTCCTCGAAGCTGCATTGGTAACATTTTTTAATGAAATGCAATCAAAAATACTTATTCAAACAGATATCTAAGTCTTTAACATTTTATAAGAAGTTGTATAATATTTTCCCTGTACATAATTATCATTTTCGTCCCATTTTCCCAGGAGGTTTGGGAACAAATGTTATTTTTAATATAAACAATATACATATATAAATATACATACATATGTATGTAATGTATAGAAATCAATTTCTCTGTTTTTGAATTGTATGGTAATTTTTTTTTCAGGAAACCGTTTTGCTCTTATGGAGGCAAAGGTGATAATGTTCAATTTACTAGCCAACTTTGAATTTACCCAAACATCGAAGACCGATGTTCCATTCCAACTTAAGTGCCACCCATTCAACGTGCGTTCCAAGACTGGTTTTTGGATGGGTTTGAAGAAAAGATCAAGTGTTGCATAAATTACTGTAAAAATATACATACAACCATATATATTATCATAAAAAATAAAATAATTATTTTGATCATGTAACTTTATGATTTCTTCGTTAGTGGTGCTACACTTCAAATCAACCTTTGGCTTCCTCAACAAAACAATCACCAATGGTAGACGGAAAAGTAAATATCAAATTCCAGCTGGCGCACAAACTTCGG
>JADDOH010023557.1:0-49693 GCA_016648135.1 Agrypnia vestita | reverse complement strand
GAAGCCTTCGAGATGTGGACCTACAGACGTGCCCTAGGAATTTCCTGGAGAGACCACATTACGAATGAAGAGGTTCTCAGCAGGATCGATGAAACCAGGCACATGATGAACACCATCTCGAAAAGGCGTGCAAAATGGATGGGGCATATTTTACGCCATGAAAATCTGCTTAAAACTGTACTGGAAGGAATGGTAGAGGGAAAGATTGCAGAGTGAATATCTCGAGCAAATGTGCCAAGATATGAATTGTGCCTCCTACACAGAGCTGAAGAGGATCGCCGGAGACCGAGCAGAATGGAGAAGATGCGCTTTGCTGCAAACCATTCCCACGGATTGAAACCCAGGAAGGAAGGAACGTCTATAGATGGCGCCATTTAAGATTATTACTCATTAATGAAGGACTACTTCTGTCCTGTCGAACTCGAAATAAATTATGCTCAGAGATGGCGCCACTTAACATTATTACTCATTAATGAAGGACTACTTCTGTCCTGTCGATACCTTAGTAACTCGAGATAAATTATGCTCAGAGATGGCATACACGAATTCTACCAAAAATAAGAACTACATATAAGGTCGATATATTCACGGAAACATAGAGGGTTGCTATAGCTCAGTGGTCAGAGCACCGGCCCCGGAAAGGAGGTGACCCGGGTTCGAATTCCAGTAGTAACCTTATATTTTTTCGTGAATTAGATTTTTCTGTATATCTTTCTAATTGATTAATTAATTTGATTTAAAAAAATTTCACAGAACTTTGTTCTGAAAAATTACAACTTCACAAATATTAATGTGTTCTTGAATATATATCTACCAAAAACATTTAAATATCTTGGATAAATTGGGTTCTGATTTTCAGCCGTATTCCAAAAATACCAATGTTTCTATTTCTGTATGCTGACAGTTATTGTGTAACATTGTATTGTGTAACATTCCGGGCGTTTTAAGTTTGAGGTTTGAATTAATGAATTGAATCAATCAGAAAGCTCTAAAACGTTAACAAACATGAAGTTGTACATAACGGAATAGCAATATTGATGTGCTTGTCAGTTTAGTCATTAAGTGGCCGCTAGATCGAGCTTCATCCCAGACCAGCAAATTAGTCCTATTTTTTATGTCATAATTAGCATTCTTTGTACATTTGTGACCCCAAATGTAAAAATGCATTGTCATCGACATAAATTCGATGTGCAAAATTTCAGCTCGATTGGATGACGGGAAGTGTGTTTATTTTCACTTATAAGATTATTCCACAAGAAATTAAGACCGAAAAACGAGTTTGTGTATTTGGGAAGTATGTTTAGTAGAGACGGCAAGGCTGAGAACGACATCGAAAGGAGAGTGACTGCGGGTAACAAAGTTAATGGTGCTCTCAATTCAATTACGGCCAATAAGAATCTGTCAATGGAAGCGAGACCAGCGTTGCATTATGGCGTTCTAGTGCCAACCCTGATGTATGGAAGTGAAGCATGGTATTGGCAAGGAGGAATGAAAGTTGACTGAAATGCGGTGGAAACGCGGTTACTAAGACGCTTGTGTAGAAAATCTTTGGTAGATAGAGTGAGGAATGAACAAATTAGAAGTGAATGTAATGCTGGCTGTAGGGTGGTAGATAGAATAAAGAAAGGATTGCTGAGATGGTTTGGTCATGTGGAACGTATGAACGAGGAAAGGATGATTAAGAAAATATATGAGGCGACTGTTGAAGGCAACAGGAATAGAGGGCGTCCGCGAAAGACCTGGCACGATCAGATACTACAAGTATTTGAGGATGGCCCTGTTAGAAGCCTCAACAACCGTAGAACTTGTATGAGAAGATGTATGATGTGGCCGAAGCAAGAGTGGTGGGCCAGGATAGAAGAGTGTGGCGTTCAATCATCTCTTCCTACCCCTGCGGGGAAACGGCGTGATGGTTCGTTAGTAAGTTATGTAAAAAATAAAATATCAAAAATTCTTCCACACTGCCACAGGTCTGTTAATTGAAGTAAATGCATAAAATTATTATTGTGATAAAATCATAATTATCGAATGGAATATTTGACATATAGTTAAAATGATTAAATTTTACGTTCCTGGTAGAAGTTTTTATACACCGGCTACGTAATAGAACGGGTGGCCGTACAAACTGATTTGAATATTCCGACTTAAAAAATTGTACTAAAAATAAATTGATGACTTCGGTTTTGGCTGTTGGTATGGTCGATGTTTAAATTAACCACATTTTTCGGATAACTCGAAATTGGTGCACGCACGCGAGGTGTTTTTTTAAATCCTTTTTGCTTATCCTTCGGTTGGCCGGCTTATCCTGCAAGCATCCTTGTCGGAGCTCGTGTTCATCCTTAATGTGTTGTATAATTCCTTTTCTTTTACAGGCGCAAGCTGTTATTATTGAATGCTAAAGAATTGAGGAGGTTGTGGAATCAATTTAGTGCGGAATAACTCAAGCGTGATAATCGCGCAAATGAGAATGTGAAATTATCCAAGTAGACTTGTTTAGAGTCTTCTTCTTCTTCGTGTGTTATGGTTGATATTATCTCGCTTGACTTATTCGTGCGTATTAAGGGGTTAAACCACCTTCACATTTACTAATCGTTTTTTCTTGAAGTTGTCTTTCTTTTGGCGCATTCAGAATAAAATTTTAATTTTACCGGAAGTTGCGTGTAGCGGGGCATGAATCGAAATCATGTAGCGAAAATGCGAGACAATGAAATTCACTCGATTATTTTTAACTGGTCCAGTAATATCTAAATACTGTCTCGCTCCAGCCGTGCTTTTTTGTATTTTAAAACGCACATTTTTTGAAAAGTAACATCGTCTCAATAACGACGAAATATTGAAATATCGTCAGCTGTCAGATTCTGTTTACATGTGTGTTCATGAATGTTTCGAACGTTTTTTAAGAAAGTTTTTGTTTGTAGAAATAGGTGTAACTTTTACTACGTGTATATGAGTATCCCACCATTTTTTTTTCCTTTTTCCGATAGCTTGAAGTTCTAAGAATGATTTGAGTCATTACTGTAATAGCACCATATAACTATAGTTATAAAACTATACACCCTTGGAGATGATAATTCAATAATTGTTCCACTGATTTTGTTCAAATTATGCAATCATCTTTCAAATAACAATACAATGTAGTGTTTCCTTGTGTAGACTTTTTGATTTTTAACTTAATTTTTTTTGGAATAAAATTTAAATTATTTTAAAGTCATTTTGAAAATTATTTGTTACAAAAAAGCATCAAACAATGTATGCCTTAGACAATGACAATAAAAATAATGTATTTGCAATAGTAACGTCAAAAAATGTAGGTGAGAATTATGTGTTTTGATTTGTATACCGCTAGGACATAAAAATAACCATTAAATGTTAAGTTAAAATTTAAACATAAGTCCGCCATTTTTAATGGGTTATATATAATGTACAATAATACAAGTCCCGCGCGAAATCTGATGGTCTATACTAATATATAAAAAGGTAAAGTTTGTAAGTTTGGATAGGAGGTAATCTCCGAAATAACTCATCCAATTTCAAAAACTCTTTCACCAATATTTAGAATGGACTTTCAGAGTGGACGTTGTTTATATATTATCCCGTTAAAATAAAAGGGCTTTTCGTGGTGGCCTATTTTACAAACAAAGTCGACGAAAAAATGGTCGAGCGATGCGCTTTTTATGAACACTGCCTTAACGGTAGGAGATATTGAAATACTTTCTATAGAGAAATTGTAAAACTCAAAAAGTTCTATAAAAAAGTCCGCGACGATATATTTATTTTTATTTTATTTTATTTCAGTATATATACGCCCATCAGAGCATTTACATAAACATTGGGTAATACATGTCGGTAATGAGAAATATAAAAAGAAAATAAAAAAGTCATATAAAGAAATATAAAATGACATAATAACAGAAATATAAAAAGAGCTCTACAACTAAACTTAAACACAGAATCCATAATTTCATAAATCTATAAATACATCATATTTTTTATAGGATTAGCGATAATTACAGAAATATAAATTAAGAATTTTTTTTTTTTATAGGATAAGAATACAAGAAAAGAGTGATAATTACATATATTTGAGGATTATTTTTAGACATAGAGGAAAGTTCATTGTTGATTAAGAATATTGCGAATTGTATGTTTGAATTTATTTAAATTTGTGGAAAAAACGTCTAACTGTTCAAATCTGTTAACAAGTCTGGGAAGCCTTTGAAGTGGTGAATTAAAAAAGTAATTAGTTGTCGCAGCTTCCAAGGCAAACCCTGCGTAATTTCTGGTTACTCGGGATGGAACTCGCAAACAGATTCGTTCCAACAGTTGTGGACAGTCGATGTTCCCGTTAATTATTTTGTGAAAAAAGACGAGATCAGCTACAATTCTTCTTATTTCCAATTTATCAAGAGAGCAAAATGATCTTAAAAAGTTATAATCAATATGTGTTGATGGTAAATTAAGTTTATAATTGATAAAACGGAGAAATTTATTTTGTGTTCTCTCTAAATGTGACACATGAACAGCATATTGAGGGCTCCATACAACTGAATCTACATGTTAAGGTTAATTAATACAATAATTGATAAAATATGACTAAAAGTTACTAAAAATCTACGCGGACTCAGCTAGTATTACATAAATAGCAACATACAAATATCACAAAAAGCCTTCTGTCGCGATTTCAACAACAACGGCGATTTGGGCCACAAAGGAAAACAAAAGGGGCACGGTCCGCGCATGCGCAGCGGTACTGCTCTACAGGGGTGGTAGGTACTAATTTCATCAGGTTGCTGGCAATTAATTAACCCCGGACCCCCTCCGGTGGGCCCCATGTTTATGGCTGCCGTCTCGGGTCTGGCGGGCCAAGAGCGCAATAACTCTTGCGCAGTATTGAGGAGGTATGCAGCGGACCGGTAGTGCGATATCTGCTTGCTCTCCGACGTGTGTGTTGTTATATCGGGCCCTTTTCAAATCCTTGACGAACACCGATGTAACGAATTTTGTACGAATTTACAGATTTGGTACTTTCTATACTATCAACATAAGTCCGTTCGGTAGTAACCTGCCGACTTCGCAACACGAGAGACGGTTTTGCCGCCCAAGTAAATTCCCTCTTTCCGAAATGTCTTCATCATCAGATCGGGCGGACCTCCGCTGAGCGCCCAGATATTATTTTCTCATTTCTCATTTGCCGCCAGAATGTCATTTTTTAGTGCAAAAAGTCAGAAGCATTTAGCTTATATTGAAAATTTACGCGAAAATACGATGTTTTTTTAACTATAGAGATTCGAACCGAGCAACTACAATATAGGAATAATATCTGTTCAAAAATCCACATCCTTTATTGATTTTTGTATCAATAATTATTGTATGTTTACAATCAGAGCAAATTATTGAATTACAAATCACTTAAACTGTTTTAGATATAATTATATTTTACTTGATATGCGTATTTTTGATGTCGTGGAATGTAATCTCGTTAAAATTGGTTTAATCTTACTTTGGCAGAAGTAATTGTAATTGATCCATAACTTCACCACTGAGGGAGGTGGGCATCCCGCTGAAAACTCCGACCTCATTCGTGGGGCGAACAATCTGTCCCATTTTAGAGCTTTCATTCGAGTGTGGGTCTCACGTTGGGAAATTTTCAGGGGGCCTTTCCTTAAGAGTGACTGCTATGCTCATTTCACCTTTCTCTCGGTTCCCCAACTTATCTGTTATTTTATTTCTGTATTTGACTTATCTTGGTTTTGATTTTGATTTTTGTTTCCCTGACTTTATTTTGCTTTTTATTCCTTTTTTGTTTAAAGATTCGATTTTTGCCGGCAGTGATTTTCCAGACTGGCGAGTCCTTTGCGTTTTGTGGTGCCCTTTTATTTTCTTTTTTTCATTTGAGAGTCTGCATTTTTCTAAAGCTGTCTCCACGGTGCAACCGTCCTCTATGTGGTGGGTCCCACTTCGTTGATCCATAACGTGAAAAGCGCATCTGAAACATTGGCCAAAGAGTTCGGAGACGCAAGGAAACACAGCCACGATAATTTAACAAAACGATTTGTCCTTCCGTACTAGAGCCAGGCCGCCCTGTCGGTTGGAGCGGCCCTGGTCAGGTTTTCATTTCATTAACAACGAATTGTTGCTGAACAATGTCTCGACATAAAAACATGGTCGGTCATGATGCGCATCACTTTATTTCACGGCAATTCCCGGGCCGGGTACCTACGCAGACAGCCACCTGCACCAGGGCGCACTCAACAGCCATATCAGTTGATATCAGTAAGCTGTCAATCTCGAGGGGCTTGTCTTTCGCGATTTCGACCTTACGCGAATAAGAATCAGAAGTTCAGACCCTCGGTAACCCTGACCTTTGAACTAACACAGTTGCTAACAGGACATGGCCTATTTAAGAGTTACCTTCACCGTCTCAAAATAATTAATGGCGACACATGCCCCTGCGACGGAACTGCCACACAGATGTTTACCACCTGTTGATGTTTTGTCCCATTTGCAGACAGAAGGACGTCAACTGGAAAGACATCGCAACCGCGATAAGTCATAAGGACTTATCACGAGAGGTGGTATCTTTCTTAAAGAATGTAGTCAGGACATTAAAAGTAATAAATAACAAATAAAACAAAAGCCTAACGTATAGGAAGGTCCCCTCAGGTCCGACTCCTGAGAGAGGTTTCCCGTGGTTCCCTATCCATATAGGCAAATGCGAAGGAGCTCCAAGTTCCACGGACAAATTCCTCCCGTTCCAACAAAGCTGGTAGTAGCTAGAGCAGAATACCTGAACCCCTATTGAGGTACATAATAAGCCTTGTACATAGCAAGCAAGGCCAAAAATAATTATATCTCGCATCTAAAAAAAAATAGGTGGAAACAGATTATCTTCTGTTCTTTTGGAACCTGTTTGGGTAGACGTCACCGTTACTGCGATGTCATCGCATTTTCTTCTCCTTTATGTGCACTTTTCTGGCGAAGGATGTAGAATACTGTGTGCTGATTCATCTTATACGAGTATATCTTGAGAAAATGGGACTTTAAACAGTCGTATGCCGCGCAATTTCGCGCACGATTGTTGTTTTTAGACACTTTTTTGTGATGGTTATATTCATGTAAAAATAAACAATAATCACTAAGAAGTTGCAGTTTCTGGTTTCTCAATATACAGACTTCAATACTTAGTCTAATAAAATCAATAATTACTTGTACAATTATTACTGATTCATTAATTATGAAAATAAGTAACAAAATGTACTGTCAGAAATGTACGCACATGTTTATGAAATAAAATCATGGAAGCAACAACGCTTAAGTTATTGTATTTCAATATTTTCGTTTTAAATACATCAAAGAATATAAAAATTCTTAATTTTTACACTTTTTTATATAAAAATAAAACATTTTAAAAAGATAAATAACACAATTAATGCGCGGTTCGAAGACGACATTTGGAATGATTTTCTGTCCGGTTTGCGCGATGAATGAGGTTACTTGACAAATGGAACTCGTTCATTCATTCAAAAACTTGAGATATGGTTATATGATAAGCTTTAAAAACCCATAAACGCAGGTAAAACAGGCCGAATTCGCTTTCCTACGAGTCTAGGGAGCGCAGATCTGCGCTGTGGCACCCGACCGGTTAAGGCACTTTCTGAGATTATGCAGCAAAGCAAGCCATTGTGGCAGATGCATCTCGACAAAGAGACACACTAGCGACACCTCTGAGCCACGCGGCTTCCTCTCGCCGTTCTTCCTCGGACGGACAGACCAGAGTTTGGCTAAATCCAAGACAATGGTCCCATTGCATATACAACGAAAATGAGCATTTCACTATATTATTGAATGTGCTAGTAACAAAATGAAAGATAATTTATGTTTAAATAGTAAGTATTAAATAAGATATTACACTTTAAAGTTCCGAAAAATGCACTGCATATTTTGATATTTCATAGGCAATATATGAGGTTAGGTTAGGTTATTAGGTTTGGTTAGGTTAGGATATTAGGTTTGGTTTGTTTAATTTATATTACGATTATTTTAGTTAGATTAAATTAACAGGACGTTAAATTATATAGTGAAATACTTATTCTCATTGTATGAACAACGGGACCATCATCTTGGATTATTCCCAGAGTTTTGACTGTCGCGGTGTTACCCGCGAACGCGACCCTCGCGGTAATCGAATATCTCGTATTAAAAAACTCATTAGCTGCCATCTAGCGACCGAGCGGGGAACGACGCCGTACACGTCACATTTTAAATTAGGCGCAGTGTCCGGGGCAGGGGGAGGGGGAAGGGTTGTGACTTGTGACGCAAGCCTGATGGGAATAATCCAAGAATATGGTCCCGTTGTTCATACAATGAAAATAAGTATTTCATTATATAATTTAATGTCCTGTTAATTTAATCTAACTAAAATAATCGTAATCTAAATTAAACAAACCAAACCTAATAACCTAACCTAACCTCATATATTGCCTATGAAATGTCAAAATATGCAGTGCATTTTTCGAAACTTTAAAGTGTAATATCTTATTTAATACTTACTTTTTAATCGTAAATTATCTTTCATTTTATTATTAGCACATTCAATAATAAAGTGAAATAATCATTTTCGTTGTATATGGAATGGGACCATTATCTCGGATTTAGCCGCCAGACGTGGCTGGCTTTTTAATTTTACAACTTTCATAAGTTTCAAATGCTTGTTTCGTAAAAATTTCGTCAAAGTTTCAAAATGTAAAAAGGCACACGCGTGGGGATCTGACATTATCACCAACCACACAATTCCTTGTCGCCTTGAGATTCTATGCTCACGGATTAATATTATTAGCTGCTGCAGACTTTGTTGAGGTCTCAAAAGCTACTGCCAGTGTAGTGTTGTGGGAAGTATCACAAAAATCCGGTGCGAGCGAGAAATTTTAGGTTTTGTTTAGTTTCCATAGAAAACAGATATAATTCGCCTCTGACAGCTCTAAAATCATAGACAAGAGCAGTACGATATACAAAAAAGTTTTACAAGACGAGCGTTGGTAATATTTACTAACGAACGGCAATCCGTTCGTTAATTGTCGATTAACTAACGGATATTTGGTCTTTCGTTTATAAGACCGGCCCTTAGCCGTTGACATTTCACCCAAAGGGTAAATCATACTTTCTATCCCACTCCCCCACGAAGATTTTGCTTCTAGCTACGAGACAACACGTGTAAGATTATATATTATTTATTAGGCGTTATTCAATAACGGTTATTGAGGTGACGAATTATGACAAGCAATTTAATACGTAGAAAAAACAACCGGCAGGCCCACCACACAAGAACAAAGTGGTGTATAAAAAAATGTAACGTTAAATTAACCGAAAAATCAGAGTTCAAGAAGCAATTTATTTGGTTTCTATCTTGTTTTCCTCTTATTACAATTTTAATTTGGTGGGTAGGTACTTAGCATAAACGCCATTACAGCCCTCTGCTGAGGCCTGTGTTCTAAATTTGAAAATAAATTGAATTTCGAAAAAGGAACATAACGTAAATTGGGCTGTCAGTGGGCCGAGACTCTTTTGTTTTCCGCCGTAACTTGTATGTGAAGCTAACAGCTTCAAATAAGTCTCTTAAGTATGGAAGAACTTGGATAATTTCATTCAATAATTTTTAAATTGTTCGCTTTGAATGTCAATTTTTTCACAATATTTTTAGTATCTATGTTCAAATTTTCCAAGAACACAATTTCTAGATTTTTTTCCTAGGATAAATTTCCATGGAAAAGTAGATAAATGGAAGCATTTGGGAGTCTTTAGGGCTTACCACCTACCATATCGCTGGCTTAATAAGATCACTTTACACAATGTAACTAACACAAATAATCGATCATCGATTACACCCATGATTAACCACTAACTACCATATCTATAAATTTTTTGGAAATTATATACTTATATGTCATTTACGTAAAGACTTCCATACCAGCTTTCCCAGTGAATCGGGTAAAAAACGTACATCGAATCGGAAAAAGCGTGTTTCTTCCGAAAATTTTGGTGAGAACTACGCACACGTCACTTATAGAAACGACACTGTTACTGATTCCATATTTGCTGACATTCTAAATGTTTTGTGTGTATTCGTCAATTTACCAATTTGCTTCTTTGCTTGTCAAATTTCATCGTTTTCGATTTTCGATCGTCTGCTAAAAAAAGCATTGTTAAAATCGATTATTAATTATATTAATGTTGACTTAAATAAGTTTTTGATAATTGGAAAAAAAATCATTAAAATACGTTAATTAATATTTTTATTTCCAACGATCTACGATCTTCGATCATTCCATCATAACATTTTTGATTCACCACAAATTTCTTGTTTTCCATATCATCATCATCAATGGTTCCACAGCCCTTTTTGGGCCTTGGCCTCCTCCAACATTCCTCTCCATCTTCCTCTATCCCGACATGTACTCTTCCAATCCTGATGCTTAGAGTTTTCACGTCTTGCTGCACTCCATCCAGCCATCGGAGTTAGGGTCTACCAACGCTGCGTCTACCTTGGGGCTTTGTGTGGAGAATCCTTTTGGCATTCTCTCTTCACTCATTCTCTCTACGTGCCTTGTCCATCCCAGCCTCACTAATTTGATAAATTGTATTATGTTGGGCTCATTGTAAATATTGTAGACCTCCTCGTTGTATCGTATTCTCCAAACTCCATTTATCTGTACTAAACCGAATATTTTTTAGAGTATTGTTCTTTCAAATACAAGGAGAGACATTTCATCCTTTTAAGTCAATAGCCATATGTTAATACAGGACGTAATATTGTTTGTTTATTAAATATTGTTTGTCGTATAACGGATATAATTTAAATTCTTCATTTAATTGCACGAATCATCTTCGAAATATATTAGACAGTTTTGGTGAAGTATGCGTAAAATATGCATATATGCACATTGTCACAAGATGGTAGGATCAAAAAAAATTACACGTTATGGAAGTTTGTCAAATCTGAAATAAGTGGGCTGTTCTCGTAACCACTAGAAATATGGAGAAATTACTGGAGATGTGGGGCAACTAGTCGAACAGTCTCGAACTTCCGACAAACCAACATGTTTTGTATAAAAGGCGAGCTAGTGCGCGCGCAAGTGAGAGTTATAGCTTTGATAGCGCGATATAGATAACCACAGATAAAAGCGAAACCGTGCCAGAGTGACAACGACAGTGAACAGGCGACAAATATACGGCCAGTGAAGAAATATAATATAAAAATAAGTGTCTACATCCGAGCGGAATATTCTCGATAATGACGTGAATCTATGTGGAAAATTTGTCGTTGTAACAATTAGTTTTGTTAACAAGTTATACATATGTACGATTACAAAGACAGTGATAGATACTCGAAGGGCGAGAGCCTCCGGCCTATGCCGGGGGTCCTGGGAGACCAACATGCCCCTATAGGGCGTTTGCTGCTTTTTATACAGTTTTCAGAAAAAATAACTTTCTTGAAGTGTAGCTGTGTGTGTGGATGAATCATCGGAATTGCTGACGGTGCAATGACCTGTAGACGGCTCGTGTACCCTGCTCGTGCCTCGATTTGCTTATGCGGCATTCTTGCCACATATGTGTGTGTGTGGCCTAGATTGGTGGTTTATGTATGTGGTGTGAAATGCCACAGTGTAAATTAGATACCGGTGCTCCGATAGAATTTGTGTCTAGTTTTTATTGTTTCATTTATCATTCCCGTATATATTGTGACGTAATAAATCATGTTTGTCACACTCCTTCGCGGAACAGTAAAACAAAAATAAATATTTAAATCACCACGCATAATATTGCTGATAAAATCATTCGAGTCCACGTAGGTACCGTGCGCGCTTTTCAGAACCCCGTACATTTGCGAACTTAGCGGCATTATCGGTCAATTCAGGGCAACATGGCGTCATTCGGACTTTGACACTCTGCCACACGAGATGTGAAAACTACGCACCCTGTTGAGAGGTAAGAAGTGAACTGAGAGACGCCATTTGAAGTAACATCGTAATAACATTGTTTAATTGTAGATTTATGCTAATGATGAATTTTTATCAGGGTTCCTACGACGAGATCACAAGGTGAAGCCGTCTTCGGATGTCAAGCATGCCCATTAGTCCCATTCTTCTACGATCGAACTAGCTGGTGACGACGAGGGGTTCAGATCATGAGGATCTGAACTCCACGTCATAATATATATTCCTACTATATGCCACCGATGATTGTCGAAGAAAGACTTCTTGCCCTCCGTCCTTGCACGTTCTCAGAGATCACCAATTTTTCTAGGCCGCTTCCTTCTCTTCTCGCCCAAAGCACGAACACAGCGCAAAGCTTAGTGTACGACGCATCAAAAAAATTGTACAACAACCCGCGACCGCAAAACATTTTTCAAAAATATTTTTTCACACATCTCCCACCCGTCAAACGGAATAATAATGGCGATCATAATGAATCTCGGAGACGGCTGTCAAAATTTTGATATAACCCTTAAAGCACCCGCCTGTCAGGTGGTTCCGCGCGCACCCCAATTTATGGCAGATCAAAAATCTAGTGTGTTATGAATTATGGGTTATGATTGGTTTATAATTTGCTGCCCGGCCGGTCGAGGGTCCGCATTCCTCTCCCGGCTGCGACCATTTCACCATAAAAGCCTTAAACAATACTTAAATCGGGATTAGGGTAATTTACCCGCGTGTTTATTAACTAATGTTTTGGCTATAAATCTTTTCGTCCCTCTATCAAAATATTATCTGTGTTTTTTTCTTCAGAAATTAAAATGAGCCAATTTTACTGTCAAATCTCGCTTTTCTCGACTCGTGTTTCTTGGTAAAAATTTAGATAATCTAACTAAGGTTGAAATCTAACTGGATCAATTATATCCCTTTTTGCACGTGTATAGCTAGTAAGTACTCTTTTTTTATTATCATTTTTTTACATTACATTACATTACAACTTATTTCCAAAAAAAATAAATTCTTTTGAGCTCGGACGAGGTACTTTGAATTTCTATATATAATTATTTATATTTAATTATTTTATATTATATTATATATCTAGGATGAAGTAGTGGAATGAAACGTCTTTGAATTTGAAGGTAATGGTGTGTAGTTCAGTTCATAGAGATGTTCTTTCAATTTGTTCTTCAATTGTTCTGTATCCTGTATATTTTGGGATTTTAAAATTGTCTCGGAATCGTAGTGACGTGTTTCTTTCGAACTTTGCTTGTTCGTTTTCATTGATAAGTTGCATAATTGATACTTTTTTGTATATAGATTCCACCTTTGGGAGTGGAAACATTTTGAATAGTGTTTGTGTGGGGAATGTTAATTTTTTTTTAAGTATGACTTTAATAATTGTTCTCTGAATTACTTTAATTCGATCTATTACATTATTATAAGCTCCACCCCACCATATTATTCCATATTGGAATAGTGAATAGACAGTTGAATGCTTGGTTCGTCTAGTTCTGCTCTTGGATGGTATTTTTGTGTTGCCTTCAGGATTCAAAACTGCCAACCAGGCGGCGAATAAGCAGGATCGATATGGGAGCTTTTGCTTATAAAATGGCCAGAGTAAGCGGTGGGTATGCCCACATTGCACACGTACATGGATTAGACTTGTCTCAGAGACTTGAGAGATAATGTAAAGGCCAGTTCAGACTTGTGGGCAACATGAGAAATGCACGCAGAATAGTGATCGATAATTGACAAAATACGTATATATGTACGCTTAGAGTCTAGTCAAGATAAGTTATGAAAAAAAACAAATCATTTATAAAAAAAACACTTTAATTAAGATATATTATAGAAGTCTCACAGGATCGAGGCTATTTGCATGGGAAACATGAATGGACATCTTTATAGGGTGGCCACAGGTTTTTTGACCTGCATTAGCTGGCTTGAATGATCACTTTATGCAATGCAACGTTCACCAATTCCACTGTAAGAACATTTTTTTGAAAGTTGTGTACAAGTTCTTATCTGTATTCTTTAAAATATTTGAAGGGACTGTGACATCTATAGTCCTCCCCATGACATAGTAGGTATACATAGATTTCGCCGATGGAAATGATACCTCTGTATTTTTAAAGTTGATTATTGAGCAATATTATTTTTAATGAATATATGAATTATTTAACATATACACTAGAATACTCCTGAAATTATTATTTTCAATCTTTAAACTACTTCCGCAATGCAATTTTCACCGATTCCTTTGAAAGAATATACACGCGTTTTTGAAACTTATACTTATGTATGTTCTTTATCTGTCTTATTTAAATTCTTTGAAGGAACTGCGCTTAAGCCATTTATGGTAAAAAAAATTTATTCCCGTGACAAAGATTATGGATTATTTAACATATAGGTACAATAGAATACCTATAAATACTTCCATAAAAGTTTCCCATATAAATAGCATCGTCTCTGTGAGACTATAAATATCTTATGATAAATGATTATACTTCCGTGGACAAAATCCAATTATCGTATTTTCGTAACATACATATAAAAATATTGATAAAGTGAGTGTCCAATATGGCCACCAATGTATACGTTATTCAGCGACAAGTGTAGGTACCGACACAAGAATTTTTTGTGACAGTTGAAATTATTAAATTCTGCATATTTTTGTTTCAAACCTCGCATCTTAGCTTAGGCCTCCCCTTCTAACATATAAAAATATTAACAGTGATAGATACACGTAATAATAATTAAGGACACGAACACATTTTGAAAAAATCACCGCGTTGTGAATTATTGCGTTTGAATTTTAATAAATTATTTATTACATCGCATCTGAATTTTAAATAGATTATTTTGAGCCGTTGAGTAGCATTTTTAATTAAAAATCGAAATACGTTCGAGTTAGAAATACGCGTTCGAAAATTTCGAGTTGAAATTCGAATAGGAGCATAAATAATAGAGGCTTTAGACAGGTCGATTCTCTTCCCTGTCTGGTGTCTGATGTATGGATTTTGATGATCTATGGCCTCGTGGTGCCTTTCTGATAATGGCGATTAATTCGGCTGCATTTTTTAATGTTTTTAAATTTTAAAAATCACGCTCTAGAAAATAAGAAGGATATGATATCCGTATACAGCTTTTATTATATTTTCTTGCCCTAATAATGTGGTTGGAGTGGAACAAACTTTGCATTGAATTTCGGATATTATTTATTTTATTTTTTTATTACTGACGCCCTTCAAGGCTTTCACAAAAAACAAGGCAAAGTTTACATTAAACAAATAAAGGAATACTTTAAACAAAATGTCTAGAAATTGTTACATAGTGAATGCTCAAGAAATACAAACAAGAAAAAATAGTAATTAGTATCAAGTAGAAAGTAAATACATGGCAGTAGCACAATACTAAAAGATACATATATTATAAAGTAAAAAATAAATATATAGCAATAGCCGAAACTTAAAGGAAGCACAGTATAATAAAAAATACAAAAAAAAGTAACCCATAAAACCAAGTTTTTACAATACCCCCTTTCTCATTTTCGGGTTTCGTGTCTACCATATGCGTCGGAATCTCCATACAACTTGTATGAAAAAACCATTAAAATTTCTAAAAATCCAAAATTATACCTATTATAATTATTAATTTTTTTAACGAAGATTTGATAAATCTTCTTGATCGTCGCCACAAGTCTGCTTGCAAAGTTTCAGCTCGATTGGATCACGGGAAAAGGGTTAAAAATCGATCCAATATTTTTCGACGGCAAGCTAGCAAGCAGACGCCACGAGTTAATATAAAGGGAGTAAAAAAATAATATAAAGTAGAAAGGAATAGCACAAGATTAGAAAAGCAATATAATATTTTATTATATAACAGTTAGTTATCTAACCCTCCCAACAACTGACATACATTCCTCTTATTTAAGAGCAATCTGACGAATACTAGTAATCTTTCAATTTCTGTAAAATATGTTTAAATATTACAAAGTATTAGTGGCAAAAACGTCAAGCTTCTCGTATCTGTTTGCTAGTTTAGGAAGCCTTTAATGTGGGGAATTAAAAACATAGTTTGTGGCTGCAGTTTTCTAGGCGGTTTTATTAAGGAATCTTAACAGTTTCAATCATTTTAATGTTAGAGCACAGTGTACATCGCATAAACTAATTACGACGTAGTAATTTAAGACGTAGTATATTAAGCACAAAGTTGGATATGAGACTATTTTTAAGTTAATTTATAGTAAGCAACACACACCATTAAAAACTTAAGTGAATATGAAAAGCATAAAAAACAATGAGTGTACTTAAGGTATTTTGAAACTAACATACGAGAATAGGGATGTGTAAAAAGGGTAAGGAGGTTGGAGATGCTGTTTGCAGATGCATCATTTCTAAATATCATTAATTTAGAATATATCGTTTTTGAGATTAAGTGTATTTAAAAAGATATTATAAAATAATATAAAGCCGATCTTAGTTAACAGAATTAAAAAAGGGGCGCCCAATGGTTTAGGTATATTGAATGCCTAAATCATTGAGAGACGAAAGATGGTAAGGTAAGAACTGAAAAAATTTCTGGTATTTCTTCAATTTTCAGGCACCATTTTTTCCTTTGTTGAACAAGCCCGATGATTCTTTGGCAATCGTAGCATTAGAATGTGAATTTTTGCAATAAAAAACAACATTGAATTGCAGAAAACATTTCCTTTGCAACTATCGCGTGATGCCGAAGGTATTCGATAGTCGGACTGAGCCAAATTAGTCGAAACACGAACGGTTGATTTCGTCGGTCGCAATAAAAGAAGCATTTGAACATCTGTGTCTCGAACATAAAGTAAAATGTTGCGTTTTGAGGTAAATAACACCAATTAAAGGCTCATTAATTTCACGTTATTAATGACGGGTAATTTCTTTTTAACCCTCCATAACCAGCACCAACAGATCTAGCCGAGTAGCTTATATAGGACATGTATATCGAGCAATCAGCAAAAGAGTATTGAAATAGTCCACAAGGCTAAATCAACTGGGAGACTCAGACAGCGCCTCAAGGACAATGACCGGCTGATCTAGAGAAGAAGAGAGAGGGAGGGAAGAAAGATGGAAGCTGAAGGCCATGGACCGGAAGAATCCAGGACGCTAGAGCTCTACAAGAGTTATTCGGCCTTCAGAAGTAAGAAGTAAGGGTTCATGTTAGATGTAAAAAAATAATATATACCTATAGCTCGATGTCAATAATATTAAATTTTCACGCGAAGCAAACACATCGTGGTGAGACATAATAACTTTAAATAAAATAAATCTTTGTTTAACAGCACTTTATTGAGTTTTAACCAACTAGTTTCGACTCACAGCTGAACATTCATCAGGGTTCAGTATTAACTAAACAAAAACAGAATCACAAACAATCAAGAAAGCATCAAGGGAAGAAAGAGACAGAATGTCAACTATGGTGGGGGTTGGGTGAGAGAGAGAGAGTATATGGGTGGGGGTAGTTAATTGGAAGGAGAATATATCTAGAACTGGGCTACGCGCTAAATCTAGTTTTTTATTTTATTTTTATTTTTATATATTAAATCTTTTAAGAAAATATACAAAATAAATATATATTACATACATTATGAGTATATTAAATTCTATAAAAGTATACACATATATCTGTAGATAGGTTCGGGAGATGATAATTTAATGAGTTTATTAAGTATATATATTTTTTTAATTTTTAATGATTTTTTTTTACTTATAATGCTTCAAAATTATTAAGACGTATACCTATGTCATTTCTATGAAGTACATCTACATACAAAGATTGGTCAAATGCGTATTTTTTTTCTATTAAATGAATGCTAAATAGCCTACACTATTTAGGCATCTTTTGTGTTCAATGACTCTTGTATTTTATTCCTAGCTGTTTTTCCTATGTAAAATACTGGGCAATCGTTGCACCTATGTTTATATATCCCTAAATAGCTTAGTTTATGTTGATGTCAATAATATTAACTGTATTATTTCATACAAGTATTAGAAGGCCTGTCCTAGAATGGTTATGAATATTGTATACCTATGGGACATGATTGGATAATCTTTAAACAGCTAATTCAACTTGTTTTGATGATTTTTACTCCAACACTAAAAAATAGAGTAACGTCAGAACATCTGTAAAATGTTATTGTAATGAAAATATTGTCTTTAATTAATAGTTTAGATGGCGGGGAAACATTGGGTGTTTTCGCGGAGTGCATACTTGGAGTGGAGACAGGTACAATTATAACGGTCTGAGTTTATAAGTTTAAGTTAAGTTTATTATTTAAATAGGTGCGTCTTTAGTTGTTTTTTAAACTGCAGTAAGCTGTCTGTTTGTCTCAGACCGTTTGGTAGTTCATTCCATAACTTTGGTCCAGCCACCGCGAAAGCACGATCACCGAAGTTAGTTGTGTGGACACGATTCACTTAAACTAACCTACTTATATTAGATGTTGATGCTGAGCGAAGTGTTATTTATCTATTGATTGCGGAAAATGAAATGCAGAAATCGGTAATATATTGAGGAGCCATGTTGTGAACAGCCTCGAATATAGTGGAGGTACAACTTGTATTCAGTATTTTCTAGACATTTAAACGAGTAAACTTTTGAAGATGGTGTGAGATATTCGCAAACTTTGAAACACTGATAATGTTGGTAGATAGGCATCTATATTTTTTTAATGTCTATTTAGTTTACCAGACACTAATTGAGATCATTGCGACCAAAGCATACCTTTGAAATATCTGGAGCCATATTATTTGTCGCCGTCATAATATATGCAAGGATTAACGAGTGAGGAGCATTCTAGAAATTCTTGGGATTCTATTGCCCACCGAGAAAAGTGGTAGCCCAATTTATTTTCGGAATTAATAAATTGTTACCTTCGGGTAGGTTGCTCGGACACGCCCTCATTCCAGTCATACCGATATGTCGGTGGAGTGGAAACTGCGCACGCCGTAAGTGCCATTAGTAACAATTTTTATTTTAAAAGAAGGAAAGAAGCAGTAAGGTAAGAAAGATGCTTGATTAGCAGTCAAAATAACTTGTTTGGTAATTAAATAATTGATTATACGGGGTATCTCGTATCTAGTAACAAAAAAATAGGGGGAGTATTCTTCATTCACTTTTGAATAGAAAATATTATTTACACTTTGAGTGAAATGTCACCATAATTGCAATCAAAGGTTGCATTCTTTTTATATTTCTGACTTATCTTTTATAAAACGTTAGACTATCATCGAAAAATTCATTCGCTTTGATGCAATTCAAATATTATTATATGATTTAAAACGTTCTCAGGTCATACTTCGGTACGGTATTGCAAGCCAATATTTAACCTACACATCAACATACACTCATCACATCAGTCCTGATGATGGACCCTGCATTGGGATCCGAAACGTCGGCCAGAGAGGTCAGATATACACGGTAGAATATCCCAGAAAACTATGCATGGGAGAAAATGATTAAAACCTTGCGAAAAAGTAAAACTTTTTTTGAAAGGTTTTGAAACATAGCTCCAATAAAGGACACCTTTCGTGCTGCGTTTTTTTGGGTGGAAATAATAATAAAATTAAAAATTCTAAAGATTATAAAAAACAATATTCCTATATTTGATAATTGAATAAAATTTTCCTTTGGTCCTCTAATTTATTCGGCATTATTGGGTAAATTACAAGATTTGTCAACAAATTCAGACCCCACCCCGTCTCAATCTACCCACCCCTCAAATTCTTGATCTCTTTTGGTAGGAACCTTTGTGTATGTTAGCCTTCGGTTAGATTAACACGCACATGAGGAATATTTTGGGAAGGTGTTAGTGTGTGAATAATACTATGTTTGTAGTGTTTAGTGTTATTTACATGCTGGTGTAGCGGTTGTCTTATAGAAGAGTCGTCTACGTCTCGAAACCGCACTATAGAAGTGGTTATATACCAAAATAACAAATATTTTGTTTGAGAAAATAATAATTCGATAGCATTTACAAAACGCCTTAACTTTCTGTCAAGTTGTATAAAGCCTCAGATACACATGCTTATTTAGTGGCACGTGAGCATGCGCAGTATCGACCTTCTCTAGGCCTTGCTTATTAGTGGCATGTGTGTACGCACATTGCTAGTAACGAGCATGCCACTAGCCATACAACCGCCGGTTGATTTATGAGCATGCCACTAAGTGGCATTTGTATCTGTACCTTAAAGCAAAACAAAAATTATAAGTCAATGGCACTTAGGGCCTCGGTATGTCCCTTTCCCAAACTGTCGGAGCAATGGAAGGGTTGCACGGACCGCCACCAGGTTTAGCCGCGAAATAATAAAAACATAATAATAAAGCGGGGATCTTCGTCAGGAATCTGGAACGCGGTCCGTGATTTCAAATTGGAATACGATTGTCGGAATTTGAAATTTATTGTCGTTTTTATGTAAATTTGATTGGTCGGTTGAAATGCGCGGGCGGCTCTGGATCCTCACGACTAGTCTGACCGCCGTACATTTTTTATTGCTTTAAGTACATAGGACAAACTTACAAAATTAGGTAAAAAAGGGAATAAAATGTTCCCTGAAATCAAAATTGAATTTAAATCAACTAAATTTAATCAGAATATTTTTTTGAATTATTAAACTGATTTTGTAAAATTAATGAATGATTATGGTTTTGACATCAGGAATACTTCTCTATGCCAAATTTCAGAGCGATTTTTGTCGGATATTCTCCTCCTTCATTTGGAAACCAACTAGGAGATTTTGACAGTCACCTTCACCGATTAACTTATGTCGGAAAAGGATGAGAGATGCGTGGGTTCTATATTCACAATCATATACTTACATTTCTAGGTTCATTAAGCACCAACTTACTAAGAATATTAATTATAAATATTAATGTTAAAATGATATTTTTCGAATTTTAAATTTTTGTCTTGTTTAAAAAAGTTACTATGAAATTTTTGAAATTATGATACAACTAAATACGCTTTGTAAATGTAATGTCTTAGTAAATAATTCGCACTTTAAATAATAATAAAATAATAAAACTTTATTCCAGTATGTGGGGAGGTTAGTGCAGTCCCACACATTCCATATACCTAAGTCATCATCATCATCATTCTTGGCACTACAACCCTTGGTGGGTCTTGGCCTCCTCAATAATTTTCCTCCACTCGTCTCCGTCTAGTGCCAGCTCTCTCCAGTTTCGCAGGTACATAATAGGTAAGATATATTTAATTATTATTTTTATAATTACATTGTATATAACGGTGTTAATTATATATCATATATTTGAAAAACAGAATGATAATATTAACGCTTATCCATCTTTAATAGAGAAGTGTCTTTAAGTCTCGTGTTTAAAAGTGTGGGGCATTGTCATATATATTGTTAATATAATCATTAGTAGCATTAGATTAGAATAGTGAAAAAGAATATTATGTAAGACAAATAGAATGTATCAAAAAACATTAGATTAAGTTTTAAAAATTAAGAAGGTGTAAGAAGAAATTAAGAAGATATTAAAATTAAGAATCATTTAAAATATATCACATGTCCACTCTAAAGGTTCATTCTAAATATTGGTGAAGAATTTTTGAAATCGGATGAGAGTGATGAATATGTGGATTAGTGGGATAGCTTAATTTTATAGCTTATTATTTTATATATTTATTGGATAGCAAATTATTTTATAATTTCTTAGAAATAAATTTGAGAAATATTAACCCCTTTTCACATTTTCATGACTTTTTCTTGTTCCTCTTTAAACTTCTCTTTTAATTTACACAAATCTATTACATGTACTTGAATCGTTTTAACTGCATATCTGTCTTGAGTGATTTTTTATTTTATTTTATATTTTGCATATTTTGTAAAAGCGCATAAGGGCGTTAAATAAATAAATAAAATAAAGAAATGACTGTTTGTCTCTGAGGGAAAAGTATACTCTCCATGTGTTAAGCTGAAGACATTATGAGTGGGCTGTACAGAGAGCTCGCGGTGCAGTTAAACACGTATAAATCACCGCAGCAGTTGACTTCGAGTTCGAGTCCGGTTTTTTCCAGTCGGAAACATTACAAAACCTCATCAATCCGCTGGGGATGACTGATGGATGGTAAACAAGGATCCATGCGGTAAATGAGGCTGCTCCGGTGAGGAATGGACGTGCAGCCTATTAGAATATTGAAAAAACTCCCCTCAAATGATGGATCTGAGCCATGGAGTATAAATATAATAAGTACAAAGGTAAACTAAACTAGTTCTTTAAGAAAGAGGTACGAGTCGCACCGGTAAAACTTCCCCTTTGCTTTTGTCTAAGATACATCTTTTAAATTGCAATTAAAGTGTTTATTTCGGCATAGTATCCTAAACAAGGCATTTTTTACATTTTAAATGTATGTGAAGAATGATACTGGCTCCTCATAATCGACACGCCATAGTCAGCTTGCTAAAGCCGTTATTATCTAGAGTAATATGTAAAGACGTAAAGTTTGTATGTTTTGATGAAGGAGGTAATCTCCGAAACTACTCATCCGATTTCAAAAATTCTTTCACCAATATTTAAAATAAACTTTCACGGTGGACGTAGGCTATATATTATCCCGTTAAAATAATAAGGCTTATCGTGGTGAACTATTTTACAACTCGAGTCGGAGAAATGGTCAAGCGATGCGTTTTTTACGAATGCTGCCTCAACGGTAAGATATATTTAAATACTTTTTATAGAGAAGTTGTAGAACTCAAAATGTTCTATAAAAAAGTCCGAGATAATATATATCTGTATGTTAAGATATACACGAATTGATAAAATATGAATAAAAGTTATTAATAATCTACGCGTGCACTATTTTTGAGTACGTCGACTGCATTCTTGAAAAAAATAGCGTACTTGAAGGTAACAGGTGTCTTTCAGACGTGATAGTTGGAGTACCTAGTCTCAAGATTGGTGTCATCAGATCACGTATGCTTGACCGTGAGCTAACCGACACAGGAGAGAGAAAATGTACAACTCTGTGAATCTGCGTTCCTGGTCCACCCATCACGACGTGGCGGTATAAAAAATCCTCTTCGAAACTGATTATAACGAAAAACAAAACAAATTCCAAACTACATTAGCCAACAGTCAATCACCTCTAACCCATTCATAATTTCATTCATTCACCAGATATAAATTAAAATATACGTGCCCCGGTACAAACAGGCTATTATCGCAGCCACGGCTCATGCCATAGGACGTGATGAATATTCATAAAATAATCACCTGAGATATTTTTTTGAGAGCGTTAAAATTCCCGTGGAATGGGTATGAAATTTTTGTTGAGCAAAAAAAAACAACACACACGTGTGTCATACAACCGCTACGTTGAATATTTTTTGTGATTCAAAAAGTGTTTTTGTAAATTCGGCTTAATAAATGAAATACGAAAATATGTATATACAATGTTTTTTAGAGGTACTATTGAACTAATGTATTACTGCGTTTTTCAACGATTGCCTGTCTGGTATTCACCTTCTAGTAATTCCCAACGTACGGAGTGTTTTTTAGAGTTGAATAACTTTAAAATGAAAATGATAAAAAAATTGCGATATGGTTTGTGTCTTCTGGGGTATTATGCCGTGTTTTTACGACCTTTCTGACCGACGTTTCGGATCCCTGCGGAATCTGCGACTACGAAGTATGTGTACAGTGATCAGATAATATATGAAATATACACGCCACACAAGATAACACATGAATCCGACACGGTATTGCCACGAAACACATATACACGAAAACACAAAGCTTTTGACAAGATATAGCAAGCCAATACTTAACCAAAACACCAACACTCACAATAACACATCAGTCCTGATGATGGACCCTGCAATGGGATCCGAAACATTGGCCAGCAAGGTCGAAAAAACACGGCATAATACCCAGAAGATTCTGAGTGGCCGTGAAAACTTAAGAAAATTCTAAAAAAAACATGATATTGGCTTTAACGGAAATATAATTTTGTGCCACTAGTTTTTAAATTTTAAGAATACTGATTTTTTCTTTTTATACCTTGTCATTATTTACGACATCTGATATGATGACACCGTTGGTGACGGACATTGTTGAATAGAGAATATTTATGCCTATTTTTTTTTTCAATTGATTGAGCGACATTGTCGATATTTTTTTTATACATTGATTATTTTATTTGTATATATTTACTTGTATATTAGTATTTCCACCAACATGTTTCAGAAATTACCATTTCATCATTAGGGTGTTATGCCTTTTATTCCTTAATATTTTATGCCTCATATGTATTTGCACCCTCTGGCAGCGTTAGCTATGGACATTGTCACATATAGAATTTAACATTTTTTTGCTTCTATGTCTCATTATTTTATACACCTCATTTTCGGCATATGGTAGCGATGGTTTGACATTTTTACATGGAGAATTATGGAATATTTTACTCTTAAATACTTCATTATTATTTGCCAGTCCTAGTGTACGGCCACGAGCACTGGATTTGACCGAAAGAACCCGCTCGAGGCTACAGGCCGCCGACAGACTGCCAAAGCGGATATTACAGGCAAGACCAGAAGGCAGAAGACCAAGGGGCCTTCCTAGGAGGACTGGCGGAGACAGCTGGAGGACTGCTGCGAAGAGAGGTTGCAATTAAGTTGGACTAAGGTGGATCGGAAAAGTTGGAACCTTCTATGCGGTGCAGGGACCCCGACCCAATAGGATACGTGGTAGAAGAAGAAGAAGAAGAAGATCTGACTACTCGCGTTCGATTCTGTGAAATCAATAAGACGTTTGCTATCATCATCGCCATCGGCGTTGACTGTGGATAGATGAAAAACGATCGCACATAAAATAGACAACGGTAAGCGGCAATTATCGAAATTCCTGTGAATCGGCGATTAAAATCGTCGGTTACCAAGCTCGCGGTCGGGCGGTGTTAAATGAACAAGAACGTTATAATCTACGGCCTTATCTCGGCGGAAGGGCGGCAATTTGTACGTAACTTGGGGGAATCTCAATTTGTTTTGATTATTTATTTTTTAATCCGTCCGAAGTGCCCGGCCTTTCTCCACAAATTGCCGGTTCGGGTCGGCTGTTTGTGCGCGGATACTAAAAAACACAACTTTAATTAGCTGCCCCCTCGGAGGGGAATGCGGGCGCTCCGGCCGGCTCTGCTCGATATCGGGCGTGCCAACAATCTAATTTATTTATTTACATACAATTAATAAGAATAAACTTTGTTGAAAAATATGTTTCAGGAGCCAAGTTCCTAATCTTGGAATGTATTTATTTATCTTAATAATTTAGTTACACACATAATGTTGTGTGGGCTAATATATGATTTAACTTGGACATGTTGCATTCCATCTAATCATTTAAAAGTTTTTATAATATAATTTTTGCACTTCAGTTTAAACCTGCTTATATTCTCCATGTTTTGAATTTTCTTTGGCAGGCTATCGAAGATTTTTATACCTTTATACGTCATACAATATTGTGAGGTGTTTTTCTTTTTCTTTGGTAGTCTTATGTTGTCGCTTCCTCTTGTATTGTAGGAATGAAAATCCTTATTCATCTTCATCTTGTCATCATATTGTCGCTTCCTCTTGTATTGTAGGAATGAAAATCCTTATTCATCTTCATCTTGTCATCAAAGTATTTTGGTACTAATCCATGTTTAATTTTAAATATTTGGACCATTACATTATATATTATTCTTTGATTTACAGTTTCCAGTCCTAGGGCATTCAACATTTTTGTTAATTTAGGTTTTCTATTACACTTCAGTATTATGCGCATCGCTCTGTTTTGTACTATTTGTAGTTTCTTTAGCATTCCTTGAAATTAAAATTAAATTAAATTAAATTAAAATTAAAATTCTTGAAATAAGGAAAAATGTTAACCAACACTTAAATATTATCAGTAATCAAATTATATTAAAGAAAACGCACCTTTATCGTGAAGTTGAGAACACAGTTGTGTGAATTATTAAACAAATTGCTGGTCTTGTGGTTAGGACACTCGTCTCGTGATCCAAACGTCGCGGGTTCGAACTTCATTCCAGACCAGCAAGTTAGTTCTATTTTCGTAGCATGAGCGTTTAGCTTAGTTTGAAAATAGTAAGAATATTGATGTGATACATATTCCGTGTTCGCATCTCTATTTAAAAAAAAATTAGAAAAGACACACAGAAAAATCAAATTAACGAAAAAATATTTTAACTGCTACCGGGAACTGTGTTCTGAAATTGCAACTTTAAAATTATAATGTGTTTTATTTAATATATATACAATATGTATATCTAAATTTCTCTGCTCGCTAATTAAGTCTCTTTTTCTCCTGTTTAAATTCTTTTATTCTTTCTTGTTGTATTATTCTTAACATGCCTAAGTTTTTCTGCTATATAAAAAGCGGATTGCGGAAGCCTTTTATATGGGAAACGATGTATGGAAGTATTTATTTGGCGTTCTAAGGGCTTACCCTTGTCTCTTACACAATGTAACATTCACTAATTCCACCCAAGAACAAACACACATCTATCAAATTTTGAAAGCTGTATATATACATGGTGTAACAGAGCCATAATATCTATCTACCGTAAAATACTTTACAGGTAGATTCCTGCTTTAATTATGAGTCCAATATTCCAGCAACCAAGATCTATTGTTACGGAGATACTTTTGCGACATGCATTTTTTTCATTATTTCTGACTTAGTTTTTGTAAAACGTTGGACTATAATAACAGTAACTTATATCGAATATGAACAATTCATTCCCTCCAATACTAGTCAAATTAATTTTTTTAGAGTTGGAATTTCTGCGGGTTTTTTTTCATTATTTTATTAAAGGGAATGAATTTTTCATATTAGATATAAGTTACTGTAAAGGTAGTCGAACGTTTTACAAAAAATAAGTCAGAAATATTGAAAAAAATGCTAACTAATACATAACTATTGATTTAGGTCATGGTTGCTTGACATTTTCGACTCATATTCAAGGCAGGAATCCACCTATAAAGTATTGTGGACTAGCTCTATTACACCCTGTATCTTATTTATGCATCAATGCATCTTTTTTTGTTCATGAACGCAATTAATGCACTTACGCAGAAGTTGTAAGTTCTTTGTTAGTCAGACAGGAGAGGTTAATTTTTCAGTCTTTGTACAAAAATTCAAATTTAAAAAATATGTTTTGAAATTAGATGATTGGCCAGATTGTGTGAAATAGCAAATATTTTTATAAATCAACATTTACTATATTCATTGGTGGTTTCTTATTTTAAACCGCCGATGGATCGTTCTCGGTACCTCAAACCTCTCGATGAAAGAATTTCGAATCTCCCGGTAGCCAATCAATTATAGGCCATAAGGACAATGCATTGGCCGAGCACCCACAATTACAGTCCTACTGTATAATTCTTGTTCGTATCTTTTGTCATTCCGGTTTCGATACACATTGAAGTACAGTCTAACTGCGGCCGAAATATACTCGATAAAATTAAAATACATTTAATGATTGGTAAAAATTAAATATGTAACATATTTATACAGTACAGTGTATCTATAGCTCAATTGGATAAAACCGTCTACTGGTGATACGCATTGCATTTACGGTGGCGACATACGTTTTTATAGATATATATTTGTGTCCATGAATATCAAATTCTAAAAATATTTTGCAAAATTATCATATTCAATTTAAAGTAATTTTTCTTATAGTAATTGTAATTTTTTTAAAATATTATTTATTTATTTATGCATATATACGGTACAAAACCTTTTGTAATAAAAACAGAACGCATATAGATATGAGTGATATATAGAATTGAAAAGAAAAAAAAACGATATTTATATAAAAATTATATATATTACATCGGATCATGCATCATGAATCGGCATTAATAACAATAGATTTATACCTACTATTGAAGTCTAAAATTAAAAATTTCTACACTCCTGTATATTTTACCTGGTTAGGCCTATGAATTCTTCAGAGTGGCGAATAATATTCCGCATTGGTAATATTATTGGTACAATAAAATAGTGCCTCTTGTGTTTCTAGGTGCTTTTATATTAATCATGCTTAAAAATGTAGGGCTGTCAGTCACGTTATTAAGTATTTTAAAGAGAAATGTAAGACAGACATTTTTCGTCTATTTGATAAGATTTGTAAATCAGTGACAGATAACAAAAACAATTGAATATATTCAACCAGAATATTCAATCTAAAGTTAGCGTAACGCTAGAATATAATATCTGTAATGTAAGAATATATGTGAGGGATGTAGAAAGGCAGGAATATACCACTGTAATGTTTCTGATATAAAGAAATACTGTTCATGGAAATTTCTCTGGAATGTATGCAACCTTTATCTTATTAAAAAAAGTTTTTAAAAACAATTACTATCCCAGTTTTTCTTTTATACATGCTGTTTTTGCTACCAAATAGTTGACATTGCTGCTTTTGCTATTTACAAAATTAGATACTGTCTTTGCTATGATGTTTCAGTCTAAAATTGCATTCAACTCGCACTTTAGTAAGATGCGGCCATTTTGTCAGGTGACATATCGTTAGAGGTTGATTGTCTGAAGTGTATATTGCTGCTTTTGCTTTTAATAGTGATTTGGAAACATGATTTTGAAAGGAAAATTATATTTCCTATAAAATATCGAATATTCTAAATTAGTAATAGGCGTGAGTACAGTATTAGAGAATTAAAAAATAATAAGAGATTCTAGAGAAGAAAATATTTTGAGAGGATTCTAAAAAATGATACAGTTTTGGTATAGGTACACGTTGAGATTAATAAGATTTTCAATAAAATAAAAGTATAAAATTGTGCAATTCGCCATTTTAATTTAAACACCGGTAGGAGCGAATGACGTCACGCCTAAGTACGCCAGTTGCCATAGACATAATGCAATGTTTCCGTAGCGCGACGTCACGTAGACGAAATGACAGCTGCGGGCGTTTGGCGCGAAATTAAAAATAGGTATATGAAAATGCAATTATTTGCGTAAAAACTTTAGTAGTTTATTACTGAAATAATGGTATTATCGGTAATAGTAGACGTGTAGCTACATTAAGAAGGTTATTTCGAAATCTCTCATCATGCCAATTCTCGGTGACTGCAATACGATACAAAGGCAGCAGTATAATTTTTTTTTTATATTGCTACCTTTGCTTTAATACAGCTTATGTATATTCATATAAAATCGACGCAATGGTCTGTCTATCTTAAGAAATGGCTATGTTTTATTTTTTATTTATTTTTCGTGTGGATGACGTTTTCAGTGTCCACGCGCGGCCGGTGTTATTATTGTCTTTCAATATTTGACGAAATTGCAGTGTGGCCAGTCGGACGGCGCGATTATCTTGTCTCCTGTTGGCGGACCTGGGAAATTGCTGCTATCTGGGCCGCCATGAATAATTCAGGAGGTGTTCTTCACGGGTCGAGAAGGTCCAACTCGATAGGCGAAGCAATCCTCAACGTGTAAACATCTTGGCCAATGTGCGCAAGTGAAGCCAGCTGGAATTGGCCAACACTGTGCACACGACTCAAAAACAAGACATTTGTACACTTGACCAAGAACTAATACGTAATGTTGAGGCTTTTGATATGTGGCTGTGTAGACTAGTGATGCAACGAATACTACTTTCACGAATAGGAATACGAAATCAAGCCTACTATTCGGCGAATACGAATAATTCAACAAGGTAGTAAATAATACACCATGGTCGAAAATATATAATATATATCACTATTTTCACACTTTCGAGAGATCATGTTTTAGATTTAATTTGAAATTATTTTATAAGAGTTAACACTTTTACACACAATGGAAATAAAAAGGAATGAACGATACGTATAAAAAACAAAAACTTCATGAAATGAGCACCTAACCTTATTAATTACCCAACGAAACTAGATGAAATAACTCATGTAATGCTGTGATACATGTAACAATTTGAGAACTTGAGAACTCAACAAATCCATACAAACAATAGAGTGCGTAGGTGTGTTTGGATACACGGTGCACAGCCTAACCTTAATTTGCGTTGCGTTCAGTTATAAATAGATTGTTTTTAATATTCGGCGAATACGAATATTCGGTAAATATGTAGGTACTATTCGGCGAATACGAATGGACGCATACTGAAAGTTTCTTCGGTGGAAAGAGTTACGGATGTTGAAGTCCTCGGACGCGTGGAAAAATATCACGAAGTGCTGCGGACTATTAAAGATAGGGAAGCTGGAGTATCTCGGACATATTATGAGAGGACCAAAATATAGTCTTGACCAACTTATTTATTTATTATTTTTTTATTTTTTTTTTATTAATTTATTATTTTATTTATTTATTTATTTATTAACTCCCTTCAGGGCTTTCACAAACAATAAGGTGTAGTGTATATTAAATGAATGAATACTTTTAATAATACACAGTGATTTCCCATGAAATACAAATAAGAAAATATAATAATATAAAGTGGAAAGGAATACATAGCAGTAGCGCAATACTAAAATATAGATATAAAGATAAATATAATATAAAGAGTAACTTGTTGATCCTGTGGTTAGGACTCTCGCCTCATGATCCAAGGGTCGCGGGTTCGAACCTCACTCCGGACCAGCAAGTTAGTCCTATTTTCATATCACAAGCGTAGCACAAGCTTAGTTTGAAAATACTAAGAATACTGATGTGACACGTATTCCGTGTTCGCAAAAGAAAGTAAAAAGCAAGTATATGGCAAAAGCAAAAGCTTACAGGAAGCATAATATAATAAAAATTACGACAAAATAAAATAATAATATAAAGTAAAAAGCATTAGCACAAGTTAAGTAAAGCATAGTATAATTAAAATTTTACATAACAGTTTGTTGTCACACCCTATCAAGAACTGAAATACAAACCACTCATTTAAGTCCAATCTGACAAATATTAGTAGTTTTTCAATATACCTTTTGAAATATGTTTAAATATTATATAGTTGGTGGAAAAAACGTCAAGTTGCTCGTATTTGTTCGCTAGTCTAGGAAGCCATTGCAGTGGGGAATTAAAAACGTAGTAGGTAGCTGCGGTTTCCAAGGCAAAACCTGCACGACTCTGTAGAACACGTAAGGAGATGCGTTCTAATAATAGGGGAAACTAAGTGGAAAAAGAAGCGTAGGAAGACGTCGCATCTCACGGCTGCGTAACTCGACTGAGCTATGAGGTAATAAGGGTGAATGAGAGGGAATAGAGTTATGATCGGCGACCTTCAATAGGAGATAGCCCTGTAAGAAGAATTTCAGGAAGTCAAAAAGTGGTTCAAATATTGATTACAATATTTCAAGAAGCTGACATCCAAATGAAGATAAATAGGAGCATGCAATAGTAGAGTCGCGTCCATTTTGGGTCATGTAGGTCAAAATTTTAAGAAATATAATTGACGGCCCGAACTTGCTGCAGAATTATGCCCTGTTTGTACCAAATAATTGTTCGCGAAATAGTGGTCACGAGTTATTTCATGTCCCAAAATGCAGAACGGATGTAATGAATAAGCACACTATAACGCGTAGTGTGCAACTCTTAAATGAATTGAGCGATCATGTCGATTTATTATTGTACGCATTGAAAGCATCAAATAGAAGATCGCCACCATGCAGGTACTCACTTCACGTGAAAAAAAACCCGCTTGAAATGAAAATGAAATAAGACCTCCAATGGTCTGAAACTGACCATTTTTAATTCTCGTAAACGAGCCGTTAAAAAAGATAACCGCTCGAAAAAGGAACCATAAATGGCGGCAAATCAAACACAATTTGGCGGGAAGCTCCCAGCGGGGGGTCAGGCGGGTCGAGGTCCTTCATGGTACATTGTTTTTCGTTTCCGCGTAAAATCAATTTTTGTGAATGGACGATCTCGGACCCGCATTAACTGTTTCTGTCGTTGAAAATTTATTGATTTATAAATCACGAGCGGGTATTTTAATTATTTCCTCTGGTTCTCCGAGAGATTGCTCGCGTACGTTATGAGCTGGTTGAAAAATTGGTGAGGTTTTTAATTAGGTGCGGCGAACCTTATCGGAAGCCTCCCTGCTAGGAGTGCTTCTCTCAGGATCGGAGGTTGTGACGTTTGATTTCGTAAATGTAAATTATCCACTACGAAAAAATAATTCTTACTGGACACAATCATAATGGTAATCCAACACGTTGTTCAATCTTCTTCTTCTTCTTCAACAGCCTTCGTCTTTCCACTGCTGGATATAGGCCTCTTCCTTATTTTTCCATTCTTCTCTGTTGTTGGCTAATAGTAGCCATTTCTTTCCATCATCGGCCCATCTCTTTTGAGGTCTTCCGATGCCTTTTTTATTTTCCCATGGTCTCCATTTCAGAACTCTGGGAGGCCATCTTGTAGTATCCTGTCTTGGAAAGTGTCCTGCCTATTGCCATTTAAGTTTCGCTACACGATCCATGGTATCGACTACTCTAGTTCTGCGTCTAATTTCGTCGTTACTAATTCTATCTCTTAGGCTTACTCCTCTGGCTCTCCATGGATCGTTGTTAAATATTCCTAACTAAATGAGTTTTTTTAAGGTGAGTACTATACAGGTTTTCTCATAGCTAGTAGCAAAAACTCTGGGTAGTTTTCTTCGTTTAAGTTTGAGTAGAATATATTCTTTCTTTTGGGAGAAATGTCAACAATAATGTTTTCATTCTTTCTCAAAATTTTTAACCTATGTCATGTTAAACGTTGGAGTATCGGGGAGGTAACTTATGTCGAATAATGAAATTTTATTCACTTTGATACTAGCCAAATAAAATTATTAAGCCCTTAAATAAAAATAATTAAAACTGGTTTAAATTTCTGCGCGGCATTACTATTCATATTGACATCTTTATTTGAAAGAAAATAATCGCTGATTTACTTAATAATACTATACGGATGTACCAGAGCTCACAGCGGAAACTTGGCTGGTAGATTCCTGCCTATATTATGAGTCTAAAATATTCAAAAAACCGTGAACTAATATTAATAGTTAAGGAGACATCAAAGTCTTATTTTTGCAAAACGTTGGACTTTTATTACAGTAATATACCTTATACCTATACCTTATATGAAAAATTCATTCCTTTTAATACAAGTCAAATAAAACGACAAAAACCTTCCAATTCTAATTGCAATTTTTTCAGAGTTTTTTTATTTTATTTAACTTTTATTGAAACAAATTAATTTTTCATAATCGATATAAGTAACCGTAATGATACTTTAACGTTTTGTAAAAAACACGTCAGAAATATTGAAAAAAATTCAAACTTTGATTTTGCATAACTCCATAACTATTGATATTAGGTCATGGTTGCTTGAATATTTTAGACTCACAACATAGGCAGGAATCTACCGGCCAAGTTTCTGCTGCTAGCTCTGATACACCCTGTATAAAATTGTAAACGGTTACCTTGCTGTGCAAAATTAATAACTCTTCCTTTTAGAATCACCACAACACGAAATTTATTTCAATTTTTTTTTAATACGAATTTCAAATATTTCTCTCCAATATCGCGATTTATTAGAATATATAATACTTTTCATTCGCAAAGCAATATAGACATATTTTCAGGCTGTAAACTAAAATTCAAAAATATCATTGCAATTGACAATGCAGCAGTCAAAATAACCTCCTTGTGTGATTTTATACCTCTATACTTTCTAGTCTTATCGCAGAATGGATATGAGCGACTCCGTCCTAAACAATGTACGTGTTTAATAGTGCGTGCTAAATATAATTTGTCATGCAAATGACAATAGGCAATGACAGTTGGTTCCACGTCTGATGACCATCGGTGAATTTAAGAAAAACATATAGTTAAAAATTAAACACGATTAAAATAAGAAGTTCACGCATTCGTGGTAGCTTGTGCCTCACGGAAATAAACAGTATTCTGGAAGAACGACGGTTAAGATGGTGCGGGCACATAAGAAGGAGACCACCAGACCACACGGTGAAGCAGGCAATGTCTGTGGAGCTAATCGACAGTCATCCAGGAAAGACTAAAGAATTCCTGGATGACTCAATGCTCCAAGATCCTCTAGAGAAACGGGCTGAATAAAGCGATACCCAGAACCGAAAAAGATGCAGCCTGAGAAGAGCCGACCCCAACAGTCTACCTAGGCAATTGGTTGGGACGGTGCGAAGAAGAAGAATATTTAGCAGGGGCGTGCAGTGGGAACATCGCAGCATGACTATCACGTAAATATACCAAAAATTGAAATACAACATATATTTCGTAATATTTCTATCGCAATTGTTAACATAGTATTCATATTTTGATATATCTTAAATATCTGTAGCATAAATATTTAATTTCTATTTTTTTCTAAAATATACGTTTACAAAAAAGTCACGCTTCAATGTTCCCACTGCACGCGCCTGATATTTAGATGTCAAAATATTAAACTATCAGACATGCAATTATTCATTGAACATTTTTGACTCTTAATTTAGATAGAAATTTATGTGTAAAATATTGTGGACTTACTTGTTGCTCACTGTATATAAATAGATAAAAAATAAAATTCGAATATTAAAAAATATTAATTGTGTAATTTTTCTCACGCCTTAACACGCAGATATAAAAAAAATCTTCTACATCCACTGTATAACAATTTTTCCCTAAAATATGAAAATAATCCAAACGACCCAAACGACATTTTCTAAGAAGAGGAGGATTTGTTAATAAAGCGGTCCAGCCCATTGTCCCGTGGTGCCATTATGCACAACAAACCGTGTGATTATGGTGCCGAGTGGCCAGCTAGGTACCCCTTCGCTCTGTCATTATAGGGCCAAATAAATTGTCTGATGGGCCAATTATACCATTCCGGGCCATCCCGGGCCTGATCGGACACAAAAGGTCTTCGGGGACACGATGGAGAATGGCAAACATTTCCTTTAACAGGTAATAATTAAGTATTTTTTAATTTAATTTAAATTGTCCATTTCAAGCGTGGTAACAATTGCCATAATTCGCTGTGTTGCTAACAAACTAAACCGTGACCTCAATCAAATATCAATATGGCTGAAAATAAATAAATTGAAATTAAATATCTACAAAACAAAAGTAACAAACATCGGAAATAAGAGAATACCAGTTGCACCAACAATAATTATCGATGGGGAAGCAACCAAAGAAACAAGTGATATAAAATACTTCGAAATAATTATAGATAATAAATTAAACTTTTCATTGAACACTAATTATTTAACAAAAAAAAAATAGCAAAACGAATTTCACTCTTGGGAAGAATCAGAAGATATATTAAAACAGAATTGTGAAAAAATATATATAACGCAATAATAGGCCTCCACATCAATTACTGCAGCAGTATACTATTTCTGGCTAATGAAGAAGAATTGAAAAAATTAACGATACTCCAAAATAAAGCATTAAGAATTATACCAAAAAGAAATCGAAACACAAGAATCAAAGTGATGTTAGAAAGCTTACAAACAATGACATATTGGCAAATAATTCAATTCAATGTGCTTCTATTTATATACAAAATTATTAATGGACACAATAATACATTTGTTTTATTTAAAAAAAAATTAAAAAACCAACACATGACCACCACTGTACCTACAAGAAGAAAATATGAAATAAGATTGCCATTCCGAAAAAAAAAGATCGAAAAGTGTTATGATGTACAGTGGGATGAAATTATGTATATATGTATGAAACTACCAGGGGATATTGGGGATGAAAACAATATACAAAATAAGAAGAAAACAACGTTGTTATTTTTAAATTTTTTAAAATATATTACAATACCACAAAGTTTGTCACGATAATTTCGAAACATTAATAATTTTTTTAAATAAAATAGAACTCGCAATAACAGTAAACTACGAGAAATCAATCATACCTACCCCGAGGCAATTTAGGGTTAATTGGTTATGATATTTTACACGTTTCGGAGCTTTGTTCTATAGCTATCGGCAAGGTCTCTACAGCGGCGGGTACAATAGGCCCCAGCAGCGGGGGGCTGCTTTCTTTGACTGATTCGGTAACCAGGGTCTTGTGAACCCCCGCTGAACAGTTTTTATGTCGGCCAGGTCATTATGCGGCTCATTATAGCTTGTATTGGCGGAAAATTAACGCAAAAGCCTTGATCAAAAGCAAAAATATAAATATTTTTAATAAAATAATTATCGTAGTATATTAATTTTTATATTTTAATCTCTCATCAACAATGTTTTTTTTTAAATTTATTTATACAGCCAGACTCTATGTACTTTTATTAATTATTTAAAAAATCAAAATTTTATAAACAAAAGATAAAAAAATTAGAAAAAATAAAAACATATTGAAATATCTTTGGAAAAAAATGGTTACAGGGATTTCAATTTCGTCGCAGTAAATATTTGTTGGAACTACGATACCTATTTCGCTGTTACCCATTTAATATTAGCGACTCTATATTATAACTATAACTATAACTAACTATTTTTACCACGCATTTTGGCCGCGAGTTAAGACTGTGAAAACAACGTCATCTAGCGTTTTGATAGCGTTAGTGGTGGACATTATTACAAAGAAAATTATACATATTTTTGCTTTTAAAACCTCATTATTATTTTACATATAATCATTATTTGCGCCATCTGCTAGTGCCGGACATTTTTGCATAGTGAAGTATGAATTTTTTGCTTTGTATATTATTTTGCTCCGTATGGCAGCATTACTGACGGACATTTTTGCATAGAAAATACGTTAATGATGTATCTGTTATTCTTTTCTCAAATAGCTGTCGTCTTTTTACATAATGCAATGATTCCAAATAATTTTTCGAATATTTTTAAATTTATTTCGTTTTGAATTTTATAGGATAATGTTCTCAAATTGCAACTATAAAATAAAAGCTCTTTTCATTTAAAAAATATACAAAACTTATAATTTTATACCATGCGCTCTTCATGAGACCATCGGGATGCGAAAAATATCCTCTGCCAGTTCACATATCTCGATAAATAATTGAATGGAATAAATGAGCAAATTCCATAAGGCACGGTATCCCTGTAATTGGACGCCGATTGGATTTCTCACAGAAAGGGCATGTTTTAAAAAATGCACCGCAATAACTCGGCGCACGCGCAGGCCCGAGCAGCGCAATCATTGCTCAGCGATAGTTTTAATGTCTTCATTACACTTTATTAATCTGCACTCTCACGTGTTGACGTGTTCTCAAACTAAGATGGCTCGCATCTTCTGTGAAATCGTCCATCCACCGTTTGAAAAAACCACCCTTAATGTTTCATTCATCTGTTCTACGCTTCCAACTGATTTATTAAATACTAGAATGCGACCAGTATAAATTGACGCGCGAGGGAGGGCGTCCCTGTCGCGTAACAGAAGTTGCCAGGCTGTAAATTTATTACACAATACATAATGTACAGAGTGTCCGGTGACCGGTGTCGGAGCCTTTAAGAAATAAAATTTGGTCGGGCAACACTAAAGAATTTTGGACCCCTAATAGAAATTTGGTCGGGCAACACTAAAGAAACAAACCAGTAATGGCGGCCAACCTGTCAAACGGTAATATTGGTCGATTATTTGCTTTTTAAGCTTCGCAAAACTCTAATACTTCATGGGCAATTGTTCTTGCACCACCCCGGACTGTTTTGGATGTTTTGGATATAATAATTCAGTGTATATTGGAAATCAAGATGTCACAGCGTACGCGCAAATACGAGATTGAACTGAGTGACAGGGCGAGGGGTTACCGCCGGCTGCGGGCGGGGCGGATTTTAGTTCCAAAGTCGCCGCGCGCCAATTTACGTTGGGGGAGCTCTAGCTGTGCCCGCAGTTTCGCCCGCGTGGAATTCACTTTGAGACTATGAAAGTATCTATGAAAAATCTATATAATCTAAACTAAACTACTCGTCCAAACAATGTTGTGTAAAAGGCAATTTTAAAGTGAATCGGTAAAGAAGTCTGCGGCTTCCCATGAACCCAGCTTAAGATGTTGCACATCGAAAATTTCAAAATAATTAGTTTATTCGTACGTGCGGAAAAAACCTTCAAATCTTGTGAAAAAAACCCAAAAAGTAGTTTCGAACCAATAAGATAGGTAGGTACTATTAAAAATACATATGATTGAATATATATCGCATAAAACAACCTTATATTTGAAAATTATATGACAAGCAGCTGATTTTATTTATATTTTCCTTAACAGATATTATTAAGTCGCTTCATTTAGGATATTATTCTTTTACAACCATTTTTTTATCAGTGTCTATAAAATATATATTGTAGGTACCTACATTATTTTCGTGGAACAGCTAAAAGTCGAATGTTGAAAATGCCGAATAAAATTAATAAATTCGAAATCGGAACATTTTTTCATTCCTTCTTCCTGTTACGCGTTTCCGTCGTCGCATTCACGATTTCACTCCCATAAATCGAGCGTAAACATGTTACAAATGAATAAATGCGGAATGTCCCGCAGTCGAGAAGAATCAATGTTTCGAGCCACCGTTGGAGCGTTTTTATATCTCAATCCACAGGGTAGCAAAGGGGTTAATAACATAATCTAATATGTACCGGGGTCACCGGGACCCCGCGGCGGGGCCCGGGGCCGATCGGACCCCCGGAGGGCCCAGCAGAACCTTACAACTACCTCCTGCTTAATGCAGGCCCGGTGTTACTAATCGCACGGTTCAGAATAATTAAAACAATATTGTATTACGCAGATTGAAATCCTTTGTTATTGATTGCATTCGATTCCTTTGATTTAAACCATAATTAAGCTAGTCCTTATCAGTTAGTCCAATTAAAAGTCGCTAAATTACATCCCTTTTCTTTAGCGGATTCACAGGATTCGGATGTCCATAATAGCAGATATAATAGAATAAGAGGAACACAATATTGATGTCATCCCTTTTGTCGTCTCTTCTCCATTTTACTAAGCAATCCTGTCTCTTGCAGATCTTGAAATTATCTGTCATAATTGGTCTTGGTCTCGCTTCTGCATGGGGGTTTTTTAAATATTGTAACAAGATGGTCAAAGAGATTACGTAGAGAATTCTTCATTATATGTCGACGACAATAATAAGAACAAATTTCCTAGTACCTTCTAGGACATACTACGACACTCTCGTATTATCTACAACTTTCGGGGAACGTGTAAAAACGTCTGGAAACGACCAGAACTCTAACCGAGGCTCGCTGAGAGTGAAGGAAAGCAATTCACGCTGCAGGAGAAGAAGAAGAGAACGAAATTAAGAAGACAAATGCTCAGCTCTGTGTTTATTGACTAAGACAAAGACATGACGATGAAATCGTAGCAATATTCGCTAATAACCAATCAAATTTCTAATACCAAACCCAACTGCATGTGACCCCTGAATACCCTCCAACAGACCAGTATCATTCATTCAATCCGTGATTATTCGATGTCCAACACTAATAAGTCAGTTTTCCTGGTAGTCCATCAACACCACTTACTTCAGACCAGTATTCTTCGCGACAGCTGTGCGATGACGTCCCTGCATCTGTTATACAATGAAAAATACCGATTGGTCTTTCATTCATAACGTGTTTTTCATCACCAGGCAGGTAGATAGGCAGACACACATCTTACCAAACTAAGTAATTAAGTAAAGACCCAAATGAGTTGTTAGAAGATACCGGGAAATCAGCGGGGGACCTTCCTTTCATCCTAAGGTCGAAGCTCAGCGGGGAATCTATTGTTCGAAGGCGCCATTTAAATATTCATTCGTTCATTCATAACTAAGATTTTTTCATTGGAAAAAAGATCAATGAAAATAACATTTAAAATAAATACAAAAATCAAAATAAAATAGAAGCTAACAGCGAGTGCGAATCAAAAAATAAACGCGCATACTGAAATATTATAAATGGACACGTTACAAAACGTGACAGAGGACTGCTGGTGAAGTCTTCAATTAATGCGTTCAGGAAGCCGTTAGGAATACTTCAGATCAGAGTGCAGGATAGTTTTGGCCGTGGTGTCATCGCTACCAGCTACCACAATTTCTTTGCCAATAGCAAAGCAAATGCAGGATTGATCTCAGAATTGAGATTGATTTAATTCCTTTAATTCCTAATTCTTTTAGTGTTTTAATAATTTCAAATAAATCTTATATTTCGTCCCCAATTTGGCACCATTACTTTCGTATGTCCAAGAGACATCACTTACTTCTCCCTTGCACTGTCCTAACTCATTGTATATGCAACCTCTTCTCGTTTTCAGACTGCATCTTCTTCGGTTCTGGTTGTCGCTTTCATTAAGGCCATTTTCCTGAAGGATTTCGGAGCATTGAGTCATCCAGGAGTTCTTCGGTTTTCCTCTGGAGGATGTCGATGAAGTTCCACAGGCATTTCCTGCTTCACCGTGTGGTCTGGTGGTCTCCATCTTATGTGCCCGTACCACCTCAGCTGTCGATCCTCCAGCTTACCGTTTATGTCCGTGACACAAAGCTACCACGAATGCGTGAACTTTTAATCCTTTTTTAGTGTTACTCCTGCCGGCTATCTAAGCATTCGCATTTCTGCTGTTTAATGTCTCCTATGCATTGTACATGTACTCGTACGTTACTGTTCCTTGAAACCTAATATATTTGAATATTTATTTTATTGTTAAGTTATAATGATGCTTCGGAATTTGGTGGAGGTATCCAAATGGCATCAGACCCATTCGGTCGCTCGCTGACAGACGTGGAATGCTGAGGAAAGCCTCGTAAATAATCCTGACGAGCGATAAATCATATTCCACTGATTGGTTCATATCTCCGCAGTCTCTACCGTATTTTGCGCCGTTAAAGCCTTTATGATTATTGCTAGGGGTATTACGTAATATAGTTCTCGTCCTGGCGGCGCCAGGCAGCACTGCGGACCGCGGGTCGCGGGTTCAAATCCACCCAGGGGAGAAGATATGCAAGGGTCGTAAAATTAATGCGATGTTCACTTTCCAACATGTTTACGAGACAGTATCAATCGTTTTGATCTCGGGACATAACCTATTGAGGAAATATCGCTTTTAACGCAGATCAATAAGTCGAATAGATATGCCATCAATTTTGAGATATTCTTGTTTGGGTCTTGTGCTAACACAGAACTTGAACGAAATAATTTATGTTTTCCTGTTTCCTCTTTCCTTACAACCTATTCAGGAAATATCGCATTTAATCACACAGAAAAAAGTCAAATACCATTAAATTGGGCACAGGTGTATACAAAAATGAAGCCTGCATATTTTTGTGTTCGCAAAACTCGGAAAGTAGTCGGTCGATTAACTAAAAACTTTGATACAAGGTTGCATTCGAATACGCGCGTTTTCATCAAATGCCTTAGGAAGAATATACACTGTACACCTGAACGGTTGCTTCTGATTATCGTTAGTGGTCCAACATCTATACATATAAAACTCAATGTCTGTCTGCCTGTTCTCTATATAAATCTACACCGTGTGACCGATTTGCATACTTATTTTTTAGGACTTGGCGGGTACCATAGGTAACATTTTCCCCTCCCCCTGATATATGTTTCATGCAAATCTGTACAGTTTGATAGATATGATCCAAATTTTGCATACTTAATCTTTAGGACCCTGTGAGAAACACAGCCTATATTTTCCCTCTTGACATCCCATCCATTCCAGCTTAGATAAAATAGAAAAATTGTTTTTATTAGAGGCTTTTCTAAACAATGGAACTCTTGTTTCCTCCCACGAACTTATTTTTAACTTAATCCTTAACCCGTTCAACGCAGTCAGTTCTATATAAAACTACGTTATCTACGTATTTGGGACTTGTGCTAATATAGAACTTAAGCGAAATAATTTATGTTTCCCTCCCTTCTCTTCCCTTGCTACCATACCGCTAATCAATCGCTCAGCAATTTTGATACAGAACTTATTTAAAGGCCGTTATATTTAAACTTTGGGGACTCTTAGTATATTATATTGTGCAGTGTGTATACCCTTGACGAAGTAATCCTGTAACATCAATACAATCCACAAACGGAAGCGATCGAAAGTCCCGGGAGAAGCGGGATATGGTGAGTTTCTGACGTTTAGTTGTGCATTTAACACTAAGGGATGATGACTAGCTCCTCATTCTGTAGGTTCTAGCTTCTAATCCTGATGAGGTCACAATAAATCTATGTGTTTTCTCAAGCGTGGATGTTTTCGTGATGTATTTCGCTGTGTTTATTAAGCGTCATATCCTTCGTAGTGTTAAGAATTAAAATATAATAAAAATAGAGATACTACCCTTACTGCAGTAGTCTTTTCACTCATTCCATCGATGTCTCTCTCGACATATTTCTCATGTTTTATGGTCGCATCTACATTTACATTTGTTTACAGTTTACAGCTTATGTAGTGATATTATATATAAATATTTACAACATGCTGCTTCTCTACAGAATAGAAATATGTGTAGAATAGTATTGAACACAACTAAATGTAACTAGTAGAGTAGGAATGGGATGTAGGTACAGATAATTAAATGCAAGCGGTCGTTGGAATTCGATAAAAGCGCCCCGTGTGTTTGATTTTATTGATATACGTATACACATGATCGCTCTTTGTAACATGGCTTATAAAAAAATATATTTATTTTTAGTCATTTTTCATAAAGTTTTTTTTTTAAATTTTTGAATCAATAATTACATTCCATAAGATTTGAGAGAGAGATGTTCTATCATACTTAGGTTTTTTTTTCCCTGGCAATAGAGACTAAGTACACTACTTGGATGAAAACAATATAATGACTGATTAATTTCAGAACCTTAATATTTTTCTTAAATTTTTTTTTTTCGATTTGAACCTTACAACCCATGAAAATGTTTTACAAAGAAAAAGATTGAAATATTTGAAAAATATCCGCTCCATATTATATATCTATTAATCGCTTACAATAATATCTATAAAATTATTGACTTAAATATGTATATGCGTGTATTGTGTTGTGTGTTTGTGTATATCAGGACAATCTACGTTATTATTCCATTGTATGACATGACTATGTTATATTATTTTTATGTTATATTATTTTTATTTTATCCTACTTTTCCAAAACAACTTACTTACCCAAAATCTTTCACACCCAATCGAATAGCCCAGAGCATATCAAATGTAAAAATTAAGTTGCTTATTTCAGGACAATCTACGTTATTATTCCATTGTATGACATGACTATGTTATATTATTTTTATGTTATATTATTTTTATTTTATCCTACTTTTCCAAAACAACTTACTTACCCAAAATCTTTCACACCCAATCGAATAGCCCAGAGCATATCAAATATAAAAATTAAGTTGCTTATTTCACATTTGAATAGGCAGTGGAGGGGTTGTTTTGTGGAAATGTATTTTAGTAACTAGAAAACGTTACAATTAAGAAGCAGGAAGTTATTTGTGGCTCGTCGTTAAAAAGTTATTAACGAAAGTCGAGTGGCTTGGGTTTTGTTTACAATTCAGGTAATTACTGTACAGGCACTAACTCATTAGGCTTCAGAGGAGAGACTTAAACATGTGAAAGTGATAATGGAACTGTGCACAGGTAACTTAAAACAAAAAACTAATTGTGAAAAAATAAAGCAAAATATTTATACAGTTAGGTATGTATAAATGCAAAACGTGAGGTTATTCGATTTAAAGGGCATTTTTAAAATAAAATTTATATATTTACACTTTGGTGAATTTTTGAATAGTAAAATCGTAAGACCAAAGATTTAACTAATTTAAATTGATATAAACTGAATAACTACTTCAATAAACGTGAAATCACTTTGTGGTAACATATTTATATGACTATAATTAAAACAATTGTCAACAATACTAAGTGTACTTAGAATCCTCCTGACGAAGAAACCTTTGGTCGTAAAACATGTTGAGTGTTTAAAAATAAAATTAGCGGTTGAAACAAAGTTAATTGTTAACTGAATAATCCTATTAATTTTTTTGGATCTTCCCAAAATTTTCCATAATACTGTTATATAATCTGTTACTGCGAAGTGAAATTATTACACGTGATCAGAATCTGATTTGCACCTTTAACATGTGACGTTTCAGCGAATACACAGATAAAGCTATAGAGACGATTCAGTGTGACCAAGCGACAGTAAATTAAGAAAATACCTGACGGGCGATTTGAGTGCGGATTATGACCAGCGATAAAGTACCTACCGACGTGTGAGAAGTGTTTCATATTAATCAGACCGATACAACCGACGTGATTTGGAATTTCTAGATACGTGTAGAAGATTTTCAAGTGAATAGTGCGTGAAATAGTGCCGAACTGTGTGGAATATTCTAATGGAGAAGTTTCATGATGTTGATAATAATATATTTTACTTAATGAAATTAAAATTTAGAACAAAACTAGATGACTGAGAAATAGATAATATAAGTATACATATTTTGGCGCGGAACGAATGTGACCTAAGCCGCCTGTGACGTCATTCTACCTAGTCGAAATCGTCGCACCACAGGCAGTAAGCGAACACGAGCCGCGTCGTGTAGGTCAAGTGACGTCACACGCTGGACCGTCACACGAAACGAAATTATTTTTGCAACGCAACTTTAAAGTCCCATAACTTTTTCACTTGTAGAGATATTTTAATGATTCTTTAATATTTTTATTTCATTTTATTTTTTTTAAATTAATCTATAAAAAATGGAACCTTCTTCATTAGTGTGAATTAAAAGAAGGTGCTCCGATGAAATTCGTGCCCAGTAACGTTGTGTACGAAATAAAAGTTTTAATCGTTTTCAGTGTTTCATTTGCCTACAACAGTCACGACCACGTGACGATATTTTTTTTAATTGTATTAATTATGTAAAATGTCAGTCATTTTTGACAGCTTATAATAGGTCTTTTTTTAATATTAGGTAAAATAGAAAATGCAAAAGTATGCTTTCAAATCTTATGATAACGATATATCTACCATTATTACAAAAAATTACAAAAAATCGCAATAGTTTATTTTTCATGTTACGTTAATTTAAGGGTGGGAAAAAAGTTGACAGGTGCGTTCATATTTTTCAGTGCGTTGCAAACATGTTGTAGTTTTACGTTTTTTTTTTATTTATTTCAATATACGGCATAGAAGTACCTTTTACATAATAATATATACAAGAAATCCAAAGAGTAGAACAGCAAAAAATTACAGAATTGGCAATATAGTATAGATAGTTGTTTCAAGTTATAACAGTTAGAAAAAGGAGGTGTGAAGTATATAAGATTAAACATAATTAGGAAAAGGAGATGTGGTGTATGTAAAAGGTTAAACAAATAGGTATAATAATTTGTTTGTAATAACATTATGATTTCAGGACAGCAGGGTGTAGAGCTTTTAGAAGCAAATCTTTATATTGTACTAAACTGGAATTAAAAATATCAGAGATACGCGCATAGGTGTTACCTAGCCTGTGAAGTCTGGGTACAAGAGAGTTAAAATGCGAGTTAGTTTTAGTGATGTCACAATAAAATATCGTAGGTATCCGAGTTAGGGATGGGTCGTCGACGTATTTACCGTCGACGAAACGAGACCGTCCACGTCCATCCATCGACGAGACGATCAACTAGTTGAATTCGTCAACTAGTTGACGCGTGAGCTTCGTTACGCGGACGTCGCGGACGTTCTATCTAAACATCGGGACGATGGTCAACTGTCTACGGTTCAACACGACGCTTCTCGACGGCTCAACCGTTGGCTATTTTTATGACGTTAATTTTTAAAATTTAAAGAAGTTCGAAGGAATATAGTTTCGGGGAAAGTAAAACCGCTACTTGTGCTTATATGTCAAAATAAATATTTTATTATTTACTTGTTTACGCACATTATAGGCTTTTACATATTGTTTTATATACTTCTTTCTATATATAATAAAGAAAGAAGTAGGTGAACACAACAATATCAGGTGTAAGCAGTAAAATATTAGTTCAATAAAAAATAAAATAATTAAACAGAATTGTTTTATTTTATACAGCGTAAAATTGGGAATTCACCGAATCGTCGCACGTGACATCACAAAAAATCAAGTAAAAAATAATAGATAATAGCTTATTAAGCCTATCTCGCCCTACGCATGTATTCAAATTTCAAATCTCTGTCATAGTTCGTGTACACAGATCTTGCAACTCTATGGTAGGGTACTTAGAGTTGAAATTGCAAATCAACGTCGAGCCGTCTTGACGTCTATGGCATAACAAGTCGCAGCGAGAGATGAGAGAGAAATAAACGGAGACGTTTTGTCTTGCTCTCGCTCGTTGCTTTGCATTGCGTTAATCTCGAATCGTCCACCGACCACGGCGTCCGCTGTCCACCGTCTACGAATTCAACTAGTCCATGCGATAAATGTAAACGGTCGACGCGTCGATGCAACGTCAACGGTTGATTTCAACTAGTCCGTCCATTCAACGCCCATCCCTAATCCGAGTAGCTCTTTCAGGCGCATGGAACATAGGTACACAAAATATCAGGGGTGTCAATGTGCGAGTTAATCATTTTGTAGAGTACAATCAAATCAGATACAAGTTATATTAGCTTGAGGCATCAAACAAATATGGACATTCACTTCCACGCTAGTTTCAAATTGCTATTAGTCAGCTGCTTTTTGGAATTTCTGAACAGGGATGACTCGAGCCATTTTAAAATCTTCAAGCAATAAGAGAAGGCAAAAAAAAGCCCCTTAATAATGGCCGTGAAGCTAAATAAGTTGCTCATAGTCATGTTTAATAACTCATCCTTTATAGTTTAGATACAGGTATTTTTTATAATTAGTTACAGTTAGATTGTGAATTAAAATTTTCAGGTCCGGTTACTCAGGCAAGTGGTGTAGATATTTGCAAATATAATATTTTTCAATATCGATCGGTTGGACAATGGTCACTAATTGTTTTGTAGAAGTGGGTGACCGCAGGGAGAAAGTTGAGTGTTGTATGAGTCACAATATTATATACCTGGCGGTTGTTTAAAGAATAAATATTAATTTGTATTCCGAGTACCGAATATTCATCGCCAAATATGTCAGTAACGGTATCATAAATAAATAAAAATAATTTATATATTTATGTTGAAAAAATATAATTCTTCACTCCGTTCATAAATGCTCTCAAAAGAAAAGTCCTAGTACCTATAAATATACACCATAATTATCAAACATAATAATTTTGTTGTCTGTCCGTCCGTCGACAGCATGGCCTTGCACCAAGCAGACACCGTGCAGTGGCCACCATTGGCTTCGAGTCGCCCACCATAGCCGCCATTGGCATCTGCCATTGGCGACAGCCGTTGTAGATACCAATGGCCGCGCAGTGGTCACTACCAGCCGCGAAGCGGCTACTATAGTCGACCACGTTGTCAAGCAGCGAGCAAATAGCAATGGCCGTGCAGCGGCCTAGATAGCCGCCCGCAGGGCCCAGCAGCTGCTAACTGCTAGTTGGGAATTATTATTATTGAGGATTTTTGTATTGTTTGGAGGGTTTTTTTTTCTGATTTTGCCTTTCATATTTTTATATATTCTGTTTGCCTGTATTCTGTTAACCGACATATTATTTCTTTTTTCTGTGAACTTATTAATTCATCAAACAGAATGGTATTTTTTCTTTTTGAGATATACAGGAAAAAATACAGAAAAAACGTGAAGAAATTTTGATCTTAGAGTTAAGGAACACTTAAAGTGCTTCTTCTTCTTCTTCTTCCTCGGCCATCTCTATACTGTTTAATACACCTACTACCCGCGATAGGTATAATATCATCGGCCCACCTTTTTTGAGGTCGGCCTCTTCCTCTTTCATGTCCCATGGTCTCCACCGCACAACTCTAAGTGCCCATCTATTCCCTGTCTGGCAACATAACCTGTCCATTACTATTTTAATTTGGCAATACGATCTACTGCATATGGTGCTCAAGTAGCTATAATTATTCAGAATTTTCGAATCAGCTTTTGGTTACGTATCATTATTTTGATATTAATAAGGGTTTACAAATTTTACATACAAATTATACAGAATTACAGTTTGATAAATTAGAAATATATGAAATAAGAAAAAGTGTTAATAGTAAATTGAATATTATAAACAACCAGGTCCTTTTTATAAATAGTTATCTTTTAAATTTGTTTTTATGTAAGTATTTATTTATTTATTATTAAAAATCACGGAACGTGAAATGGTTGCGAGCCCTAGTATATATAGTATATTTTTGATATCCATGGAGAGGCGGTGGTAGCAATGTTGCTAGGGTGCCGCGTCGGCATTTGTGCGCCCGAGATTCGCGCCCTACTTAGTCGTGTAAATTCGTTTTTTAGTAGCAACTTTGAACGAAATTACGGACGTTACGGACAGACAGACAACGAAATTATTTCCGTCTGATTTCAAATATGTTATTTTTATTATTTTTTATTGTCTATATTTCGATTTTTAATTTTTAATTTGTTACTGTACACTATATTCTGAAAAAGACATCATTGACCCTAAAACGTCTTGAAATTTTCAGTAAATAAATAGTGAAAAAAGTATGAATGTTTTTATTAATATTGTTACGTGGCGTGGCTCGCTCGAAAAATGAAATGGCACAACTCGTAAAATAAATCTTTTATTATCGCTTGTACATTATCTCTCACATTTTACAATCGCTCGCAACGCAATCTACTGCTATTTTTTATTTAAACACAAAAGAACAGCTCTCTTTTGTTTTTGTACTCGGGTAAGAACCCTTCCATTTCTTCGCTATTTATAAATCATGTTAGTTCTTATTTCAACCACTGGGCATACCGGCCTGCCGTTCTGCGCATGTAACACTTTTCTATGGAACTGTCAAATGTCAACGAACAGCTCGTTACACAGCCTCCCTCTCTCAATACTGTTCGTCCCGAACAGGATCATTGTTGTCCCCATGAGATCTCCAAATTCCCATGCTGCCACACTCCAATACACGAGCGCGTGTTCTCACATCTATCTCAATCGTCATTGATTCATTTTCTTTTCAGCTTATCGCCTGCTTCAATTCGCTTCTTCGTTGCACGGAACCTCTCTGCTTCCTAGAACATTTCTTTTTTTTTAAATCTTCAGCAAAAATGATTAGCACTCCAGATCGATACTTGGAAGTTCCATCCACCTGGGTCAAAGACGAGCACGCTACGCTTGCCCTTTGAATTTGTGTTGAACCCGTAAGCCCGCGCCGCCACAGTGAGCTCATTGATGATCTGCAGCACGTTGAGCTTGACTATCCTGACCACATTCCTGATAGCTTGTCGCTGAGAGTCACTGAAGTAATCTGTCATAGCCAGAACTGCTTCCTTCACACTCTGGTCCACGTATGCTTCGGTCGTCTGTTCGATCTCGTCCAACACCATGGGACTAATTTCATCGGGAGAGAGTTTCTTGTTCTCCCCTTTGTACCCTACTTGCACCATGGGCTTGTCCTCCACGGTGACTATGCAGAAGGGCAAGGGCTCCATGTCCTCCTGTATCTTGAGATCGGTGAACTCGCGCTGCTCGGCGTCGAACACAGTATTGCTGAGGTCCATCGCAAACTGGTCCTCGGCCACATTTTCCATCGTCACCTGGTCCTCAGCCGCATTTTCCGTCGGCACCTGGTCCTCGGCCGCATTTTCCACCGCCACCTGGTCCTCGGCTGCATTTTCCATCGCCACCTGGTCCTCGGACACATTTTCCATCGGCCT
>JADDOH010023556.1:0-73337 GCA_016648135.1 Agrypnia vestita | reverse complement strand
ATTAATCTATAAAAAATGGAACCTTCTTCATTAGTGTGAATTAAAAGAAGGTGCTCCGATGAAATTCGTGCCCAGTAACGTTGTGTACGAAATAAAAGTTTTAATCGTTTTCAGTGTTTCATTTGCCTACAACAGTCACGACCACGTGACGATATTTTTTTTAATTGTATTAATTATGTAAAATGTCAGTCATTTTTGACAGCTTATAATAGGTCTTTTTTTAATATTAGGTAAAATAGAAAATGCAAAAGTATGCTTTCAAATCTTATGATAACGATATATCTACCATTATTACAAAAAATTACAAAAAATCGCAATAGTTTATTTTTCATGTTACGTTAATTTAAGGGTGGGAAAAAAGTTGACAGGTGCGTTCATATTTTTCAGTGCGTTGCAAACATGTTGTAGTTTTACGTTTTTTTTTTATTTATTTCAATATACGGCATAGAAGTACCTTTTACATAATAATATATACAAGAAATCCAAAGAGTAGAACAGCAAAAAATTACAGAATTGGCAATATAGTATAGATAGTTGTTTCAAGTTATAACAGTTAGAAAAAGGAGGTGTGAAGTATATAAGATTAAACATAATTAGGAAAAGGAGATGTGGTGTATGTAAAAGGTTAAACAAATAGGTATAATAATTTGTTTGTAATAACATTATGATTTCAGGACAGCAGGGTGTAGAGCTTTTAGAAGCAAATCTTTATATTGTACTAAACTGGAATTAAAAATATCAGAGATACGCGCATAGGTGTTACCTAGCCTGTGAAGTCTGGGTACAAGAGAGTTAAAATGCGAGTTAGTTTTAGTGATGTCACAATAAAATATCGTAGGTATCCGAGTTAGGGATGGGTCGTCGACGTATTTACCGTCGACGAAACGAGACCGTCCACGTCCATCCATCGACGAGACGATCAACTAGTTGAATTCGTCAACTAGTTGACGCGTGAGCTTCGTTACGCGGACGTCGCGGACGTTCTATCTAAACATCGGGACGATGGTCAACTGTCTACGGTTCAACACGACGCTTCTCGACGGCTCAACCGTTGGCTATTTTTATGACGTTAATTTTTAAAATTTAAAGAAGTTCGAAGGAATATAGTTTCGGGGAAAGTAAAACCGCTACTTGTGCTTATATGTCAAAATAAATATTTTATTATTTACTTGTTTACGCACATTATAGGCTTTTACATATTGTTTTATATACTTCTTTCTATATATAATAAAGAAAGAAGTAGGTGAACACAACAATATCAGGTGTAAGCAGTAAAATATTAGTTCAATAAAAAATAAAATAATTAAACAGAATTGTTTTATTTTATACAGCGTAAAATTGGGAATTCACCGAATCGTCGCACGTGACATCACAAAAAAATCAACGTAAAAAAATATAAGATAGATAGCTTATTAAGCCTATCTCGCCTTACGATGTACAAATTTCAAATCGTCTAGTCATTAGTAGTGTACACAGATCTGACAATCTATGGAGTGTTTGTACTTTAGAGTGACATGAAAGGACCCGTCGAGCCCGTCTATGACGTATAGCATCTACAAGCGCCAGCGAGAGATGAGAGAGAAAAATAAAGGAGGACGTTTTGTCTTGCTCTCGCTCGTTGCTTTGCATTGCGTTAATCTCGAATCGTCCACCGACCACGGCGTCCGCTGTCCACCGTCTACGAATTCAACTAGTCCATGCGATAAATGTAAACGGTCGACGCGTCGATGCAACGTCAACGGTTGATTTCAACTAGTCCGTCCATTCAACGCCCATCCCTAATCCGAGTAGCTCTTTCAGGCGCATGGAACATAGGTACACAAAATATCAGGGGTGTCAATGTGCGAGTTAATCATTTTGTAGAGTACAATCAAATCAGATACAAGTTATATTAGCTTGAGGCATCAAACAAATATGGACATTCACTTCCACGCTAGTTTCAAATTGCTATTAGTCAGCTGCTTTTTGGAATTTCTGAACAGGGATGACTCGAGCCATTTTAAAATCTTCAAGCAATAAGAGAAGGCAAAAAAAAGCCCCTTAATAATGGCCGTGAAGCTAAATAAGTTGCTCATAGTCATGTTTAATAACTCATCCTTTATAGTTTAGATACAGGTATTTTTTATAATTAGTTACAGTTAGATTGTGAATTAAAATTTTCAGGTCCGGTTACTCAGGCAAGTGGTGTAGATATTTGCAAATATAATATTTTTCAATATCGATCGGTTGGACAATGGTCACTAATTGTTTTGTAGAAGTGGGTGACCGCAGGGAGAAAGTTGAGTGTTGTATGAGTCACAATATTATATACCTGGCGGTTGTTTAAAGAATAAATATTAATTTGTATTCCGAGTACCGAATATTCATCGCCAAATATGTCAGTAACGGTATCATAAATAAATAAAAATAATTTATATATATGTTGAAAAAATATAATTCTTCACTACGTTCATAAATGCTCTCAAAAGAAAAGTCCTAGTACCTATAAATATACACCATAATTATCAAACATAATAATTTTGTTGTCTGTCCGTCCGTCGACAGCATGGCCTTGCACCAAGCAGACACCGTGCAGTGGCCACCATTGGCTTCGAGTCGCCCACCATAGCCGCCATTGGCATCTGCCATTGGCGACAGCCGTTGTAGATACCAATGGCCGCGCAGTGGTCACTACCAGCCGCGAAGCGGCTACTATAGTCGACCACGTTGTCAAGCAGCGAGCAAATAGCAATGGCCGTGCAGCGGCCTAGATAGCCGCCCGCAGGGCCCAGCAGCTGCTAACTGCTAGTTGGGAATTATTATTATTGAGGATTTTTGTATTGTTTGGAGGGTTTTTTTTTCTGATTTTGCCTTTCATATTTTTATATATTCTGTTTGCCTGTATTCTGTTAACCGACATATTATTTCTTTTTTCTGTGAACTTATTAATTCATCAAACAGAATGGTATTTTTTCTTTTTGAGATATACAGGAAAAAATACAGAAAAAACGTGAAGAAATTTTGATCTTAGAGTTAAGGAACACTTAAAGTGCTTCTTCTTCTTCTTCTTCCTCGGCCATCTCTATACTGTTTAATACACCTACTACCCGCGATAGGTATAATATCATCGGCCCACCTTTTTTGAGGTCGGCCTCTTCCTCTTTCATGTCCCATGGTCTCCACCGCACAACTCTAAGTGCCCATCTATTCCCTGTCTGGCAACATAACCTGTCCATTACTATTTTAATTTGGCAATACGATCTACTGCATATGGTGCTCAAGTAGCTATAATTATTCAGAATTTTCGAATCAGCTTTTGGTTACGTATCATTATTTTGATATTAATAAGGGTTTACAAATTTTACATACAAATTATACAGAATTACAGTTTGATAAATTAGAAATATATGAAATAAGAAAAAGTGTTAATAGTAAATTGAATATTATAAACAACCAGGTCCTTTTTATAAATAGTTATCTTTTAAATTTGTTTTTATGTAAGTATTTATTTATTTATTATTAAAAATCACGGAACGTGAAATGGTTGCGAGCCCTAGTATATATAGTATATTTTTGATATCCATGGAGAGGCGGTGGTAGCAATGTTGCTAGGGTGCCGCGTCGGCATTTGTGCGCCCGAGATTCGCGCCCTACTTAGTCGTGTAAATTCGTTTTTTAGTAGCAACTTTGAACGAAATTACGGACGTTACGGACAGACAGACAACGAAATTATTTCCGTCTGATTTCAAATATGTTATTTTTATTATTTTTTATTGTCTATATTTCGATTTTTAATTTTTAATTTGTTACTGTACACTATATTCTGAAAAAGACATCATTGACCCTAAAACGTCTTGAAATTTTCAGTAAATAAATAGTGAAAAAAGTATGAATGTTTTTATTAATATTGTTACGTGGCGTGGCTCGCTCGAAAAATGAAATGGCACAACTCGTAAAATAAATCTTTTATTATCGCTTGTACATTATCTCTCACATTTTACAATCGCTCGCAACGCAATCTACTGCTATTTTTTATTTAAACACAAAAGAACAGCTCTCTTTTGTTTTTGTACTCGGGTAAGAACCCTTCCATTTCTTCGCTATTTATAAATCATGTTAGTTCTTATTTCAACCACTGGGCATACCGGCCTGCCGTTCTGCGCATGTAACACTTTTCTATGGAACTGTCAAATGTCAACGAACAGCTCGTTACACAGCCTCCCTCTCTCAATACTGTTCGTCCCGAACAGGATCATTGTTGTCCCCATGAGATCTCCAAATTCCCATGCTGCCACACTCCAATACACGAGCGCGTGTTCTCACATCTATCTCAATCGTCATTGATTCATTTTCTTTTCAGCTTATCGCCTGCTTCAATTCGCTTCTTCGTTGCACGGAACCTCTCTGCTTCCTAGAACATTTCTTTTTTTTTAAATCTTCAGCAAAAATGATTAGCACTCCAGATCGATACTTGGAAGTTCCATCCACCTGGGTCAAAGACGAGCACGCTACGCTTGCCCTTTGAATTTGTGTTGAACCCGTAAGCCCGCGCCGCCACAGTGAGCTCATTGATGATCTGCAGCACGTTGAGCTTGACTATCCTGACCACATTCCTGATAGCTTGTCGCTGAGAGTCACTGAAGTAATCTGTCATAGCCAGAACTGCTTCCTTCACACTCTGGTCCACGTATGCTTCGGTCGTCTGTTCGATCTCGTCCAACACCATGGGACTAATTTCATCGGGAGAGAGTTTCTTGTTCTCCCCTTTGTACCCTACTTGCACCATGGGCTTGTCCTCCACGGTGACTACGCAGAAGGGCAAGGGCTCCATGTCCTCCTGTATCTTGAGATCGGTGAACTCGCGCTGCTCGGCGTCGAACACAGTATTGCTGAGGTCCATCGCAAACTGGTCCTCGGCCACATTTTCCATCGTCACCTGGTCCTCAGCCGCATTTTCCGTCGTCACCTGGTCCTCGGCCGCATTTTCCACCACCACCTGGTCCTCGGCTGCATTTTCCATCGCCACCTGGTCCTCGGACACATTTTCCATCGGCCTCTCACTATCGACGAAGGTCATTTCTGCAGGTGTTGTCCCATTTCCTTGGTCATTCCTAATGTTTGAGGGCGCCGCCGTTTCGTACTGCCTGTGGTTGCTATCCTGTAAACATCGTTCGTCGAATGTAGAAGGCTTTTTCCCTGTCGACCCCGTAGCATTCTCTACTTGAACCTTCTGGCAATTTCTTATTTCATCCCGAAGTTTCTCGATTTCATGTTGTGTCTTTTCAGCGTCACGTTTTACGTCTTGTCGAAGATCCTTGATATCTTCTTGAAGATTATTGACATCCAGTTTAGTGATCTGCAATTCTTTTTGTTGCTTGTCAACACTTTCCCTAAGCTCCTTGATGCTTCCTAATTTGACGTCCAACAACATTCCCAAGTTTTTCTCCTGTTCTTCCTTGTCTTCTTGGCGTTTCCGCTCCTGTTCTTCCTTGTCTTCTTGGCGTTTCCGCTCCTGTTCTTCCTTGTCTTCTTGGCGTATCCACTCCTGTTCTTCCTTGTCTTCTTGGCGTTTCCGCTCCTGTTCTTGCTTGTCGTCTTGACGTTTCCGCTCCTGTTCTTCCTTGTCTTCTTGGCGTTTCCGCTCCAGTTCTTCCAGCATCTTCATTATCATATCGCATTCCGCATCCGAAAATTCCTCCATGGTTGCCATTTCTTCCTGTGCCACGATCTTCACGTTGATTTCTTAAAAATCTCCCGAATCCCGCTTCTGACGCCAGTTGTTACGTGGCGTGGCTCGCTCGAAAAATGAAATGGCACAACTCGTAAAATAAATCTTTTATTATCGCTTGTGTACAAGCTGTGTGTGTGAGATATGAGAGACAAATGTGAGAGATAATGTATTATCTCTCACATTTTACAATCGCTCGCAACGCAATACTCCTGCTATTTTTTTTATTCAAACACAAAAGAACAGCTCTCTTTTGTTTTTCTACTTGGGTAAGAACCCTTCCATTTCTTCGCTATTTATAAATCATGTTAGTTCTTATTTCAACCACTGGGCATACCGGCCTGCCGTTCTGCGCATGTAACACTTTTCTATGGAACTGTCAAATGTCAACGAACAGCTCGTTACAATATTTTATATTAAAGAAAACACAAACATTATTATTGTGAAGCTGCAATTTCAGAACACAGTTCTGTGAATTATAAAGATATTTATTAATCAATTAGGAAAGACATATAAAAAAATCGAATGAACGAAAAAATATTTTAGCTGCTACCGGAATTAGAACCAGCGGACCACTCTATCCTGAAATGGCGCGTTATCCAATTTCTATACTTCATTAAAATATTTCCAAAAATTAAAAATGAATTAAAATAATTGAATTCTGGCTTCCACTAACGGTACGCACACAAAGTAATTTGTGACTATCGCATTATAAAAAGGTAATTGCTTTAAAATAGGGAGTAATATGTGTCTTAATCAATTCAAAAGAGAATACATATAAGGTCGAAAAATTCACGTTTATTTACCAACCTGCCGTGGTGAAATTGGATAACGCGCCATCCCCGGATAAAGTGGAAGTCCGTTGGTTCGAATCCCGATAACACCTAAAATATTTTTTCATTAATTTTATTTTTCTGTATGTCTTTTCATATTGATTAATAAATTTCTTAATAATATTTTATTTACATAAAAAATATCAACATCAGTATCCAATGGTAATCATAAGTAACTTTAACACGTACAAAATAAAAAAAGCAATTTATTACTGAAATAAATCTTAAATAATTGTTTATTAGATCATTAAAATAGAACGCAAAAATTAATCTTAAAAATTATATTTAAGAAAAGTTTTTTTAATAATCATCACAACTTGTATACAGTGAACATATAATTATGAGCTTTTTATTATGCAGACTCTTTAGAAATTCTACAAATTCTTTAGAACATAGTTATTGCTAAAATAACCCAGCAAATACGTAGCACTAGAATGCTTGCTTCCCTTCTTCTTATTTTTACTGGCACAAAATATTTCCGTTAAGACAGTATTGTCAAATGCATTTTCACAAATACCCAGCTACAGGAAACAAGTTGTAATTTATGTAAGTGCTCATCGAACTGTATTTTTTCTTTATTTCATATAATTTTTTTACATAATGAATTATTTTTTTACATTTGTTAATGCTTTTATACTCAATAATATTTTCTTGATTTTTCTATAATTATTTTCTATTTATATCTACAATATCAAAGAAATAAATATATTTCATTGTCCTTATTTTTTATAAGCTGCTCATCTCGGCACAGATTCATCCTAGTGAGATGAGTGGCTGGTTTTCTAAGAAACGTGTATTCAGGATTTGTTTAAAAAAAAGTATTTAATATATTTAGACATTGGAAAGCGAGCTCAACTCGTTCCAGAAACATTTTCGTCGACCAAAAAATTCTTATATCAAAGCGAACACGGCTAACAAAGATAAGTTATAAAAGCCAATCTATATCGGTTGGTTCAACCTTCTCTCCAAATATAATGTCATTTGTCATGTCATTTTTTGTACATATGTTTTCTAAATATACAGAGTAATAATATAAATATTTTTTTAAAACGAAAATTGATTCACACCTGAAATATATTCATTCACAAAACATGCTTCTGAAAGACTGCAATTCTTTCAAAATCTACGCCGAATCCATAATACTGCATGGCGTTTCTAATTAATTAACTGAATTTGGAACTTAAGTTCTCATTCCGCTGACTTGTATAATATTTTTATATTTAAGAGATATTTTTTTAAACATTTTCAAATAAATTAAGTAAACCACAATGAATTAATATTCAAAACCTTTACAAAATATGTCGCAACATCTCTGAATCAAAACACAATTATAAAAGAAAAAAAATGTTTCTCATCACCATCATACTCTTTGTATCGCTATTTTCATTCACAAAATACTACAATATCATTAAATTCAGTTAAATTATTGATCGATATAAATTATTGAAAAAATATCTCTTTTTGACGATTTCTGCAAAACTATAAATTCTGTTCAATCGCATTATTTTCGGATGACTTGACGCGCTGTCCGTTTATTTCCTAAGCACGTTTCTTTATATGTCGGCACGAGAAATGTCGCTCTCAACCCTCCATCAGATCGTAATGATATTTTTTACAAATGTCAGTAATTTTTGGAAGCTAATAAAGTACGAAATGATAATGAAATACGCTATTTCAAAAAAATACAGTATATTATTATCATTTTGTTCAGTAATACGTGACAAGATATTTAATTTAAATTAAAACTGTTAGTGTTTGTCGATGAAAAATATTCATTGTTTGATGTGCGAATCTGTGGTGAGCTGGATATACTGCGACATCTATGTAACACAAAGCAAAACCAGCACCGTAACTACTAACAGCCGTCAAATGGTTTATGACTTGATCTAACATATATTTATGAAGTAATTTATTTACAAAATAAATTACTTCAAAAATATATTAGGCCCACCATACGAAACGAAGTAAAATAGTTCACATGTATTCAAATACTCATTAGGTAATATTACAATTTACATTTCTTATTTATATTTCAATTTATTTTTAGAATATATTCTCAATTTTAAATTTGAAAAAAGCCGTTTGGAAATTCGTTAGATAAATTTTTCACAACCAGATTCTTGATTATTTTAATAACGAATAAACACAAAGTTCCAGCGTGTAAAATCTGTATTGTTACGTAAATATTTTCATTCTGACCATATTTCACCGGGATACTCTAAAATATTTTTTCTACATTTAACTTGTTGATATCAAAACAAATTCCTGTAGGAACATGACAATATGAAACTCGATATTTTCGTACTAGATACATAAATTTACTCCGGTAAAATTTTAATTGACCCCAACTTTTAATTTCGATTTATTTTATTTTATGTTAAAAGCTCAATGTATGGTCAAAATGATTAATGTTTTATTATATATATTAAATGTTTTGTTTTCTTTTATTAATTTTTTATGATTCTGCAAACTTTAAAATGTAAAAATAATTCAAAAGAATTAAGACATTATGCTGTTCAAATAAAGGGGAAAGCTTAGAGATAATTAGGTCAAGTGATCCGTAACTAAAACTTACGGCTGTCAACTAGTAAGACTGGTGAGAATGATCGATAACGAAATGATAAGAATTGGAGGAAAGGTGATAATATCGTTAAAACCTAAAAGGCAATTTAGATGATTCTGTTTGATGGATGAAAACTATGTGTTATATGATACACTAGCTGTTCGTACCCGGCCTTGCACGGGTTAAGGATTAAGTTGAAAATAAATTTGTGTGGGGAAACAAAGGTCCGATTCGAACAGTATAGATTTGCATCGAAAATATATCAGGGGGAGGGGAAAGGGTAAAGGGGGGGAAAGGAATGTAATCTATGTTACCCGCCGGGTCCTACAGAATAATTTTGCAAATTTTGAGTCCGATCGATCGAACGGTATAGATCTGCATCGAAAATATATCAAGGGAAGAGGAATGAGAAACAGAATAGGGGGATTCTTAAAGAACAAGTTTCCAAATTTTGAGTCCGATCGATCGAGCGGTACTGATTTGCATCGAAAATATATCAGGAGGAGGGGAAGGAGTAAAAGAGGAGGGGGGAAATATCACATGTGTTACTCGCCGAGTCTTTAAGAATAAGTTTCCAAATTTTGAGTCCGATCGGTCAAACGGTACGGATTTGCATCAAAAATATATCAGTAGAAGGGAAGGGTTAAAAGAATAGGGGGGGAAACATCGCATATGTTACCCACCGAGTTCTTAAGAATAAGTTTCCAAATTTCCAAATTCCAATCGGTCAAACGGTAAAAAATCGAAAATATATCAGCGGAGGGGAAGGGTTAAAATAATAGGGGGTAAATGTCACCTATGTTACCCGCCGGGTCCTAAATCATAGGTATGCAAAGTTTGAATCGAATCGGACCCACGGTGTAGATTTGTATAGAAAACAGACAGACAGACAGATAGACAGACATTGAGTTTTATAGGTATAGATGAGCGGCTTTTGCTATAAAAGAATAAGCAGATTGTAAATGCGATGATTTTTTCTGCGATAAATTGCTAATAGTGAATTGTTGGCGATTTTTTTCAGATAAACTTTTAGACAACAAATTGTAATGGTTAATATTAAAGTTTTTTTTATAAATAATAGTAAACTTGATATCAGACTTGAGAACTACTCCTAAATAAGACACTGTAACTCGAAACTTAGCTAATTTTTTCCTATGCATAATTTGTCAACATTCAAAGTTAAAAGATTCTTCGAAATTAATAAGATTTATTCAGACTGTTTTCACAAATTATTGACAGAACTAAAATAACCTAGAACCAGAGTCATACTCAACTACAATATGAAATAAAAATTTATTTTGAAACGGAGATACGTCATGTCAAATTAATATTCTTGTTATTTTTTAAGCTCTGCTAAATATGAAACAATTAAGCTTCCTGTCAGTTTCCCGAAATAATTCTCAAATTCCCGATCACTAGACGAGTGCCCTACTGTTCAAATATACCAAAATAACAAACTAAAGGTACTCTTTAGAACTAATAGAATGTTTCAGAACACTTTTAAAAACGTGTTTTTATGTACAACAGAATTGTTTTACCTAATCATCTTTCATCCACCACGTTAGTTATCTATATAATTCTACGCAAACAAACTGAATGTACTTTATTGAATTAAGTCAATTCATATTTTCTCTGCGGGTGCTGTGTTTTGATTTATCAAAACTGAATTGTGAGCATTATACCTATTTATGTCCCTGGCTAAGTAGCGGCTTGATAACCGTGAATTCAAAACAACACATTTTAAGTGTTGGAAACGTTTTTGCGGTTTTACGGAAATTCCTATAAAAATGTTGAATGTTACAGAAAATTGATACAAATTGTCAAAAAATGATTAAATATATAAATATAATTAGCCATAAAGAAGTAGGTGCACCAAAAAAACCTAATAATAGTGTCTTTTTTAGACGATTCAGAACTAGATTTTTCTTTTTATTTCTTTGTTTTAAATATCTACTATATGTACACCAAAACATATATGTACACCAAAGAATCTAAATACTTGTCTCCAGTTTTATAAATTCACTAACTATGCTTGTTTCCTTATAATAAAGAATAAATAAATCAACATCCATATTTTCCTAATCTCCACCCTAATCTAATTTCTTATAGCATAGCATCAAAGACAAACACATTGATAGCTGTTTGTATCGCATAGCAACATCAGTAATAAACAAAAAATATCATGTCAATTTTTTCACGTGAAATTTAGCGTTTTTGGGTCAAAGCTAATTATTTACCTATTGATTGATATCTTCGCTGACTTTTAAACAGATTAAAAAGGTTGTTCTATTGTGAAATTCTCACCGCCACTTTTTATTTATCCGATGAAGTGGTCATACCAGAAGATACCATCTCAGAAAACGTCTCGACTATCAAAGTTTTACGCACGTGTTCTAACACATGGAAAACAAACATGAATACAATAAACATAAAATAAACATGAGTACAATAAAATGTGTCAAAACCAGCAACTATGCAAAAAGCCATTAAAATAATCATTGGACATTGCCATGAGAGATAAAAATCGGGCGAGTGGATAAAAAGAAAAACCACTTTTCCGGTATTGTACTGTCTCGAAAGTGAGGTGGAATTATGCCGGACACGTAGCGAAAGATGAACGTTTAAAGAAAAGTAGGAAAATGTAGAAGCCTACAAGGGAGGACAATGCCTAGCAACCGAATCAGGTATTCTTAAGAAGAAGAGAGATGAGTGCGGACTTACCCATCGCGGTTTTACTAACCGGGGCATCTTCAGAAAATATCCCCCCACGGCCGGCGATAGATATTACCTATATGTAGGTACTGAATTTGTTTAACATTGTTTAATGTAATTCAGTAAAATATGTTAACCGAGTTTGCTTATTTATCCACCTATACAAATCTTCATGCATGATTTTGAACAACTATTTCTGGCAAGCTGCCTAACGGGATCAAAAGAAGTTTTTATTGTATAGTGGCTTCATAGCTTAAGGCAAACAATTGTTCACAAATGTTGCGATTTTCTCGTAATGCGTCGGGGATGGTTAAATTGCCTTCAAAATTGATATTATAAGAAGATACGCACAGTCCATTGTATGTGCTGAATCAATATTCCGAATTCTGCTTCCTAAGCTTGGTTTATTAGTTTACTAAAATTCGACAGCATCAAATATTGGTTTCTTTATATACCTACTTGCTGTACTACTTTTAGTTTGTTTTTAAATGTCATATGTCGAACTTTAGAGTCATTTTGTCCTTGATGTAGGTTGATGGTGTATACAGTATGGTACATTAATAAAATAATATGTATTTATTTTCAATTTCGGCATGAATTTCCCGATAAACAAATGCGCGAACTCCGAGGATACTTAGTATTGTTCTTTTACTGATTCTTCTTCTTTTTTGTATTTCAAATAATGGAAGATGACGTTTTTTTGTTTTAATAATGTTCGTTTTTAAACAATATTTTATTTTCTTCTTCTTCAAAAATAGAAAAATAATTTTGTGCTGACATTATTAATATAATTAATAAAAATGAATTTAGTTTTCACCACTTTTGTATTGAAAAAAAACCAACGTGTTTCGGAGCCCATGGCCCCTTCGTCGGGATACAATTGTAAACTAAACAAAATAGTTTACAATTGTATCCTGACGAAAGGGCCATGGGCTCTGAAATAAGTTGATATTTTTCAATACATAAGTGGTAAAAATTCAGTTATTTTTATTACTTATATTATAATATTTTATATTAAGTTAAGTTACACGATAATATGCTCCGCTAATTATTTTATTTTATTTCTTTTATTTATTTAAAATACAGATGCGAACACGGAATATGTGTCGCATCCATATTCCTACTATTTTCAAAGTATTAAATTGCTGGTGCTCTTAAATGGGGCTCAAACCACCGACCAACAGATCATAAGGCAAGCGTCATAACCATCAAGCTTCTCATTTTAAGGAGTTATAATTGTTAGTTTATCAATAAATGCAAAATGATTTTTTAAAATCTCTTTTTTATTATGATTATATTTTTTATTATATTTTTAGTATGATAATTATATAATATTATGCATAAAATTTCGCCGCCTTTGGTAGGTACGTATGTGAATAAATAATTTTAGAAATGTCTTGGAGACGAAAATTAACACACTTTCCGTCACCCAATCGAACTGAAATTCTGCACGTCGACTCGACGTCGATGACAATGCATCTTGACAACTTTCGTCGGTATACAAGGTATTGTGATCATTTTCCTTTTTCGCGAAAAAAAACACGTCGACCGAGAGATCGATTCCAAAAATTTCAAGTTCCCCAAACGGACGCAGCCCGCCGACGCTGACATCTTTGGGAAATACATTCGTCGTGGTACATCTCTTCTCCTCAGAATTGAGTTGAATTTCCGCTTTTTTTCATTTTAATCAGATAACCACTTTGCAACGTTAATAACTTTTGAGTTTTCGTCCGATCCTGAAAATGAAAACTTTTCCAGAAAACCCTATTTGGAACCTGATTTTTATTTTTCGGGACCTCCCACCCTACTCCTCTCCTGCTGGACCCTTCTCAAAAACGAAATTTTATTTTCATTTTAAGACTCTTTTTCATTTGCAATTGAACATGGTGTTTAAGAAAAATATCGAAAAAATGAAATCCGGCCGTCTTTCTTTTGTGTGCTGGAATTTTGCTTCCGTCTATCTCTCGCGGCGTGACAAAAATAAAAACCCTTTTTTGGGCTTTTTTACCGATGTTTCTGCAACTGTTTGAATAGATTGAATGAAATTCAAAAATCGAGTATTACGTTTGAATAACAGTTAGAGGCGCCATCTTTTACCCATTTTTCGATATTTTTTACCCCCTCCAGTTTTTTTGATATCCACAAAAATCTCAATTTCTGTTTTTTTAATAATTCGGTTTAAAAAAATCGTAACGAGGTGCAACAACTTCCTACACATACCGCGCAATAGTGCGCGTCAGGTCTATAGGAAATTTTTGTTCCGAATTGCGTGTCCTCGGAATAGCGTTCGTTTTAGAGGGGGTTTTTTTGCCGTTTTTTTATATTTTTGTATGCTGCTCTGCGACGCATCGGCCAATTTTACATATAAATATTGCAATTGCTAGAGCACGAGCGGTCCAGTGGGTATGAAATGTCCAATCATTTGATAATAAAAAACACATATGAAATTTTATTGTGAGTATATTAAAATGCATCCTTAAATCGACGTAAATAAATAAAATAAATTATGTGAATTCGGACATCTACCACAAGTGAATTTTTAACCTTTTGTACCAATACATACCGCGACAAACCGAAAAATGCAATTTTTACCGTGTTTTTCTTTTTACTGTGAATGCCAAATCAACAACTCGATCACTATTAATAATATTCTAAGACTGCCGTATCTCTAGCTAGTACTATTTGCAAGTTATATGAATTATCGCCGTATTGCAATATCAAATATTTGAAACAATATTGTCACCTTTTAAAAATGGCTAGAAATCATTTATTCAAAATACATATTTTATGTACAAAAACAACTAGGTAATTCGATTATTTTGTTTGTAAAGCCAAACTTCAAATAGCTCTCCTGTAAAATTTTTTTTTGTAGATTTCTTTGTTTGCGTAGGTACTGTTCTTCAATATTCTTAATAAAATACATACATTAAAGCAGAATTCAAGAGATATTTAAATAAATCGACAAAAGTTTATTTATTTAACAGGTTCTTCGATACAACCTCCGTAGAATCTAATAAGTAAGGAGATCTCTGCTACGAGATAATTCCGCTGAACAGGAGCCAGAGTCGAAAGTTACCGAATATGATGACAGTTTATTTTTGAATGTTGGATGGAATTTTATGTGGGATAAAAGATAATGTGTAAATCTTTTGAAATTCGACCTTTAGAAAGGTTTATTCTCATGTCCATACAACATGGGCCCCGTTGAGTGGGTTGGAATAGCAATAGCTGCGAAAACACAATGCCGGCTCTGGTCTTCCCACAAGAGAGAGAGGACACTAGAGTACGTTCTTTGTATAATGCTGAGTATTTAGAGTACACATACTCGCCTTCAATAGAATTCCTCCCTTGCGCCACTTTCAACTTATTATTATATTGATAGACAATATACAGGTGAATAATAATACATCGTACAAAATTAAAGCATAAAATAAATGAAAAATTAATCACTCTTCAAAAAAAGGTACTTATAATTGTGTGACAACATATGTGCAGCGGTATATAGTCCATGCAATTAAACAAACATGTCAATTATATAATTTTTACGACTCAATTCTATATTAAATTTTTTACTTAATTATGTATTAAGCATGTATTCCTACGCGAAATTAATTTTTCCCATGTAAGAGTGTTACCTAGACTCATCAAGATCATTTCGCTAAATAGCTTATATCCATCTCAATAATAATTGGTATATGAAAATTTAATAGTAGTCGCAAACAAAAATAAACTCGCCCCTGCATATTTTTTTTAATGCTTAGGCATACTTAAAAAGATGAATCATTTGAAATTGGTAAGAATATTTTGAAATGGTTTAGTAATTATTTATTATAGCGTAAACTCTCTCAGGCTGTATGCCAATATACCTTCTCAGATTATTGCAACGGATAATATTTCACAAGGTTCCCCACATGGGTCCAGTACTCTTTATTTTCGTTATAAATGATATATATATCTAAACTAATATATAAAGATGTAAAGTTAAGTTTGGATGTAGGAGGTAATCTCCGAAACCACTCATCCAATTTCAAAAACTCTTTCACTAATATTTTGCATGGACTTTCCGGATGGACATAGGCTATATTATTTTATCCCGTCAAAATAAAAGGGCTTTTCATGGTGACCTATTTTACAACTAAAGTCGATGAAAAAGTGGTCGAGTGATGCGTTTTTTATGAACGATGCCTTAACGGTAAGAGATATTTTTTTATTTTTTTTTTATTATTTTTTTTTATTAGAAAATGATCAACGTTTCGATTTATTTTAGGACTTTCTATTTTACATATAAATAATTTTGGTCTGAAATTGAATAATTTAGAATCATTAGAAATTAGTAAGCATGTTATAGTTAACAAAATATTATTAATATTAATCAATTAAATTTAACTTCTAGCCCAATTCTTAAAAATTTTCCAATAGTGCGCGTAATCAAGAACTTCAGTAATAATATTTTAAAATAATTTTTCAAATAATTAAAAAAAAAACAAGAAACAAAAACATTTCATTCCGATATTTTGACAGTTATACAATACCCTGACGATGGAAAGGTTTTTCTGAAACATGTTGGTGGAATTACTCATATAAAAAAAGTAGATATAAACAAATAATATAACCAATATTTTTTTAGATATTTAATTACTTTCTATGGAGAAGTTTTAGAACTTAAAAAGTTCTGTAAAAAAAATTCTCCACGATATATATCTATATGTTAAGGTTAATATACAAATTGATAAAATATGATAAAAAATCTACGCGTGCGAAACTGCGGGAACAGCTAGTTATCAATATCGAGGGTAGATTTACACATTTACAACAGGGCGTTAGTGATTATTTCGAACATTACAGGAGAGCAAAATAAAATTTTGTCGATCTGAATTTGTCAATATTTCTTTTATTACTAAACGATTTCCATACTGTTTTTTTAGAAATGGTAGCTAATAAAACTTTCGACCTTAAGTTTCCAACTCATAGTTTCAAAAATAACGAATCTCGGTTAAGTTATTTTTGAACATTTATTGAAACATCTTTTAAATTCAGTGCATTGACTATTTTCCACTTTTATCTTTGATTTATCAATGCTTTTTATCGTATATATCGTACTGTTTACCTTGAACTTCACCCTCGCAGCGAAGATTTTTTTAATAATTTGGTTTCTTTTTTTTGTTAGCCAGCATTACCTAGTAAGGTTTCATTTCTGTTAGATAATGAATCTACTAAATGAAATATTCGAAACACTTTTATAATTATTAAATACGTCGATCATCTCCGTTGATGGCCGAATTTAATTTGCATTTTAATAAACCAGGACCTCCCCGTCCTCGATTGTCTCTGACAAATGAGAAACGAACAATTCTGCATTCATTTCCTTGTACAAACATCAACCAGTCTACGAATATAAAAGAGTTATTTTCGAATTGTTATCCCAATACACTATACCCGCTTACTATGCGTTAGCGTTAGCGTATCTATTCTGTAGTATTATTATTTTTTATTTTGAAAATATGGTATGAAAATATATAACATTACTCTATCATAAATTTGTAAAATATATCACGTTCATACCAACATACACCCAAAGAAGGCTTTTCGTCACACATTCATATTTTAACACAAATCTTTATTTTTTCCACATCCACACATCCTCTTAGGCACGCTCGCTATTTCTGAAAATGCACCCACACCTCTTCCACCACCCTCAAACCCTTTCTAGCATCAGCTGCGCTGATCGTCATGAAGATAAAATTACCACGTGATCATTTAAAATATTTCCTAACGGTACCTGCCCAAATTACAAAATATTGTCTGGAGATTTTTAAAATTTTAAAGTAATCTTACCTTTAATAGTTACCGGGCGAGCCATGCCTGATGAAATTTTTTGTTAAGAATAGATTTGTTTCATTAAATATCACATAACTTTGATCGAGATAACACTTTTTCTTCTTTTTTCGTCTTATCACTGAGAGTGAATTTCAGGAGGACCTCAAAATGACTGTTTTAAAAATATTCTTTCAAAGAACATTATCTAGGGCACCAAATCTTGTGGAAGCGTGAAAATTTAAAATAACGTGTTCATCAACTCGCTACTTGGTCTCTTTATGTGAAAAGTTAATAAGTCTTCCAAAATTCTTCACGACATTCACAAAAGAAAAATAATTTAATCTAATGCTTGGAGTAACTAAATATTGTATTGTATTAACCGAAATATTAATAGTGTCATTTGATATCTTCCTGCTTAAATTTCCTTCATTGCAATATTTTTGTCACTAATATCCCTCCCTCACCACACACAAGAATCATAATTCTTTTTGGTAAGGTATGACATATAAAAAAAATGAATTGTAAACATTTTCTAGGTATTATTGTAATAAAATATTTTATATATTGTCAATTAAATAAATAAAAAGTTTATCCTCCAGCTTTAGTTATTACATATCCGATTTAATTTTATTTTTGCCTGATTTTTAAAAAAATTAAATTTTTTAATTAAAAATATTAAAATTCGATATAATTTACATAATTCTTCATCTTCTTTACCTACCCATGTCTAATTTTTTTTCTTCGTAAGTTTTCATTTTTTATATTTTGCATGATTTATATGTTTAAATATATGTATATATTTTTCTATCTTTTACTTTAATTTCAAAGCGGAATAAATGACTGCACAGCTCATTACAGAATATCCAGATAATTGGAATATGTAAGCCAACACGACTTTTTTCAGTACGAAACGTTATTTTCATCAGGTATGGTGCTTTCTAATTTCCAATTAACTAGCAGTATTATGAAGAAAATTTACTTGAATGTTCCGAGACTATATCTACTAATATACTAAGTACAAGAAATTTTAATTCTAATACGACTACATATATACAAGAATTCAAATGATCGGCGAAGCCGGTTTAAAAAACAAATAATGTGTATTAAAATGAATACATAAAAAAAAATTAAAATACGCTTATATATAAAAGTAAAAACTACCTATTATATTTTCGGATATTTTTTTTGCCTAGCTCTAAATAGTTAATTTATTCATATATTGTCATCGAGAATATGTTTGCAAAATTTCAACTCGATTGGACATTGAGAAGCGGGAGAAATATCAATTACAAGATTCCGTCCAGACAAACAGGTGAAGCTAATATAAGCGTGGTAAAAACCATTCACATTTATATGTTTGTAGGCAAATACTTTCACCGTATTGTAATATTTGTAATGCGTTTGTGGAAGACAAATCACTCAAGTGAATAATAAGATTCGAGCATCTTACTAAAACAGCACTTCGTGTTTCGCTCATGTATAGGTCTTTTCGTATAAGCTTGCAATTGAGTTAGTATGGGTACAGTGCGTAATACACGCATTGTTTCGTTGTGTTATGTTTACGGATACGAGAGGGGCGTATCCGTAAACTTAACACAACATTGCAATGCGCGTATAAACTCACTAACCCACACTAACTCAATAGCGAGCTTATATGAAAAGACCTGTAGGTACATGGTGTTTCCAACACATTCTTGGAGGTGTCTGTTCGTGACACCTCGCTTAGTTAATCCATTTCAGTGAAGACCTCCCGCGCGCTGAAGTGCCCTCGACTTGCCTGTACCCGAAGGCTGTTGATTCATCAGAACTTCAATATGGCCTCCTCAGAAAGACGACGCTCATTTTGACGTTCTTGCTGGATTAACATTAAGCAAACCTTCCATATTTTAGAATTAAACGAAAAATTTTTCACCATGTCCTGTCTTTGTCTCCAGAGTTTGAATTTTTTCCATCCTCTCGTGCATGCTCCATTTTTCGGATTAGATCGTGAATGGATACATCTATGTCACGTTATCGCATGCCTATTAAACTTGGATATTAATGCAATTGTAATTTTACCTTCGGAGTGACTAATAATGTGAGCTCCGATATTCTGATATCGTTTTAATATCATTTTAATTTTATCTAAGGATCAATTTAAATTCAAGTAAATACAATGAGTTTAATTTATATACATTAACATTAAAGATGCCCTATAAATATATATTTTTCAGAACTTATACAAATATGTTAAATTTGAGGTTGATTTTGGATTAGATTAGTCTGTTCTGAATTAGAAGGCGTATTAGTGTCCCCCAATAGCACAAGGAGCAGATAGAATGCCACACGATGTATGATTTTTGATATTTTGACAGAAAAAAATATGAATTTTGCCATCATCGACAAGCTGATTCGACAACGATTTTAACATTTTTATCTTCTTATCACTTCTTAGATGAAAGTAACGGTGTTGAAATGTAGTATTTACCAATAAACCCCTGAACGCGGTTGCCGAGAACGTACTTGTTCTCTCATATGCAGAATTGCTTCTACACGATCTAACTGACCAACCAACGTTCAGGGTTACCTTACCAGGATTCTAAGCCTCAGTGGTTGTGGTCCATTCCCCTTTACTTTCTTTCAGATTGGTTGGGGAATAGTATGGAGAAAGTAAAATAAAAAAAAACAGGGCCAGTATGGTTTACATGAGGTTTATTACAATGAGATGGTATCCAGTCAATTCAGTACACAGAGAATAGTTCATAAGGCACAAATTCTACAGTATGTTATACAATTTATGAACGTGGTTTCATACGGGACAATGAAATACAATAGTAAAAGGTTTAAGAAAACATAGCGGCGAATTTTCCAGTATAACCCTGGTGGCTACTAAAGTCAAAATTGATGCTCCTTTATAATTTTATATATAAATAAAAAATATTTGTTTATTACCAAATGGAGGTTGAGTGGGAGCTCTCATAAGGAGATTAAGTATAAACACTAACAAACTCTTGAACCTCTTCTAAGGTTTTTTGTTCTTTAAGATGTTTTTAACCTGATCACTATAACGAAATTTAATCTCAGTCGGGTCCACTACAGAATATTAATTTACATATAGTTAAGCTTCCAGAGGTCGGCCCAGTAGAGGCTCATGGGATATAAGGGTAAGTATGAACAGGGATTGGAACAGACTTTATGTTTCCTATTTTAAAAGTTACATCACTTGAGTTCGATTAATGTCACTTGGTTATCCTTTTGATAACTTTTTGTAAATAGTTTGCGAATGTTAGAGATTAGCCATAATTGGCTCCTGTAAATTATGTATAGATATAAACAAACACTCGAAACCTGTAATTTTTCTTCGGAGTATGGAGTGGATCGACCACCTTTAGTAAGGGTGGCAGCCCTGACCAGCTGTAGGAGGCGGCGGACGGTTGTCTTCCGTCAGCTGATCGGTCGGAATGCCCGAGCGGAGCGGCCGAAGTTTATGACGATTTTAATGAAGAAGACGCCAATGACGGCTGAATCTTATGAAGTCCAAGAGCACGGTATTTTTATTAAAAGTTAAAAGAACAGGCGTTGTTTAATAGGGCACGAAAACGATTGTTTTTAGTATACCCCTTGTTGGCGGGGAATGTTCATGACGCCAATAGTAATGTATTATATTTTTAGAAAAGGGCGCTCAAGGCGCTTGCGATGAACTTTTTTTTACTTTGGCCTACTTCACCCTTAGTCGTTTATAAAACATAGAGAACGATTATTATAATGTATTTATTGCGAGACCAACATTGTCTCACACGACGAACTCGTTACTATATGCGTTTAAACTAGTTGAACACACTGTTTAACTTTATAACACGGCGGGAAGTATATTATTTGCGTTTAAATCGTTTGAACACACTGTTTAGCTTTGTAACACGGCGAGAGGTATGTTATTGGCTCACATTTGAAAATTAACAACGAACAATTCCGACACCGTAACTTTTATGCAAATGGCGGCCGTAATTTGCTTAGGGCGGGCGGCGTAGCTGACGCACCGCAGAGCTCGGTTCCCGGATGATGACTGGTGAAGACTGGCTTGCCGGGCGCGGGGCTATCCTATATTAGCGCGGAAGGCTAGCGGAAGAGGGTGCGGGGGGGGGTCGCGCGCCGGTACAGTACAAAACGACTAAGTCGCTCCAAGAGTATGGCAGCGCGGTCCGTCACGGCACGCCTTCCGTCTCCTGCTCGGAGGCCCCGCGAGGGCGGTTGACAGGGATACTATCATAGTGTGTGTGACTCGTAAGCCTGTGTGTATAACCTTCGCGCCCTGGCTCCGGCCGCCTCGCTCGGCGTGTGCGATTTCGTGTATTATTATGGTTATGACGGAATATGTAATACTTCCTTTCTGTCTAAAAGGAAGCATTACAGTGTGTAATGAATTTAATAAGTAGGTATGTTATATAACAACGTGAGTGGAAGTATCTATAAATCTGTAGTTATATTGTGTTAATGATTTGCGAAAGGTTAAGATTTTGATGGATTGCCACCATCTCCACCGTCTCAGATTATTCGCTTGGCCCATCAGTGTAATGGCACCAGCGAATAATCTGACAGTCAACAAAGTGTGATGTGGATAATATTGAAGGAAAAACGCAATTTTTTAATAAAAATCTCGTGACATCATTTTCTGCAAATATGTATCTTCATAGACATTACCATACGACGTGAAGATCAAATATTTAGCGATATTATTATGAGAGCGTAAAAAGTAACGTATAAATGTTTTAATCATGTTCTCAGTTAGAATATCTCTTCACGCAGCGCGACGCTAAGAAAGTTTGATATTCTTGTTATATTTCTGATAGGTTATTGGATCGAAATTAAACCAGATTTTTAGTTAAAAATAGTGTTGTGCATTTTACTAAAAATGTATACAATAAACTAAATTGTGCTCGAATTCGCTGTAAATTCATCTATTCAATAGTATAGATATTGTAAATTATTTCATTAACTCTACACTCTTGGCTGCCTTTTTGTCAGGAAAAAAATAATGATAGGATAGTGAGGCGTTTCATCCTCTCTACCTACCCCTCTGCGTAGATAGCATGATTGTGAGCTAATTATTTTTTTTAAATTTAATAAAAAAGTATGTCTTATATGTAGAATATTTTTTCGACTGGCAAGTAAAGAATAGGCCAGAGCAACTCCCAGTTCAATTAACGCAGTGTATTGAGAATAATGGGAGCCATCATCCTGATATAGTCTTTAAAAACATGAAATTTTAACTTTGTACTTGTTTAAAGAATTAAATATATGTCTGTATTACTTTTTTTAACTGAATTTCTTAATAGGCCAGTTGCTCTGCCCTACCCTGTAAATATATATAAGATTTTTTATCTATGGTATTGATATAGTTAGTATTAGGTCAACTGTAGAACTATCAAAACTAAAGACTGGTGATAATTATTTAACGATAAATTTTAAGAAATATTCAACTCAAACTGAGATGTTCTAAAAATTTGATTGATATGGTCATATTGTGTAAAGTGATCATACACATCAATATTCTTACTAAGCTAAATGCTTGTGCTCTGAAAAATAGGACTAGCTGGTATAGAGTGGGGTTAAAAAATGGTGTCGAAATGAAATTACAAAAAAAGTAACCCATAAAAACCATTTTTTTATTATACTCCCTTTCTTTGTAAAATATAACAACACTTATAGACGAATTAAAACATAAAACATAACACTAAACTTACAGTAATTTAATATATTTCATATATTTATATAAAATTTAATATATTTATATAAAATGTCAGATGTTTTGAGCTTTGATAAGACACTTAATGCTTTGAAGATTAAATTCTAAAAACATTTGTCAGTCAATTTAGATTTTCGACATTCGTAGTGAAGTACCTATTATGCATACCGACGGAGTAATTCAAATTTAGGAAATATTCCGCGACGTTATCGGGCCGCCGCGCATCGTAATCAAATTTTTCTAATGATTTCAATTTGAAAAAACCATTAAAATTTCTAAAAATCCGAAACTATACTATAATTATTAATTTTTTTAACGAAAATTTGATAGATGTTCTCGATCGTCGCCACGAGTCTACTTGCCAAGTTTCAGCTCGTTTGGATCACGGGGAAAAGGGTCAAAAATCGATCCAAAGTTTTTCTTGACGGCAAGCCGGCAAGCAAGCAAGCAAGCAGACGCCGCGAGTTAATATAAAGGGAGTAAAAGTAAAAAAATCCTATACAAATTAAAAAATTCCTATTTATTACAAAATACATAGTCCTTATTTTTATTGTAAATTCCATGCTGATAAGTTAATAAATGATAAATCTAACGATATGTAAGGTTAATTATCGAATCAATGTTAAATTTTTCAATAAATGGAATTTTATCATAGGTTATTTCCGCTTTTGAAATTTAATCATGTTACCATAAAAATGTGAAGGTATTTTCTAACGCGCTCTTTGTAAAGAAATATTCGTACTAAATTTTACCGAGAAAATTGCGCAAAGGTATATTTTGGGTTAAAACATGAATGCTTTCGTAATATTATATAAAATAGAATTAACTCTCTGAAACCCGGATATCATCCTATATTGTACGCCACAGATTATTTATTCGCCGAGAAAATGAGCCAAGAAGTCATTTAAACTGAATTCTCAAACATATCAAGTAACCGACGTCTATTCTCTTTACCTCATCCTACTTCAGGTGAAGAAAAAACAGTTCTTTCAGGGGTTTACGCCACCTTGAGTCATCAAAAAATAGATTAAAATTCTAATTTATCGACCTAACTATCGCATACACAAAAAAAATTATCATCATTAATAACATAATACATTGGTTTATATTTTTCTTCAATGAATTAATTTAAAAATAGCGAAGTCTGTCCTGCAAAGGTCCTTTACCGTGATGCGCACAGCTGGTAGAGATAATCATTAAAACTGAAATGCAAAAAGTTAATTACTCGTATTTTCTTGTTAAATGATGTAATACCTACGGTGTGGTATCTATATATATTAAAACACTAACCCATAAAAACCAATTTTTAATTATACTTTCTTTCTCATTAAATCAGATTTCATGCCTACGGCACGCCTCGGGGGCATTACTCATTTGTAATGATTCCAATTTGAAAAAAACCATTAAAATTTCGAAAAATCCAAAATTATACTATAATTATTAATTTATTTAAACTAAAATTTGTTTAGATCATTTTTATCGTCACCACGAGTCTGCCTGCAAAGTTTTAGCTCGATTGGATCAAGGAAAAAGGGTTAAAAATCAATCCAAAGTTTTTCCGGCAGACAACAAACCGCAGACGCTACTAGTTAAAAGAAAGGGAGTAAAAAAACAGTATTTTTTTGTGCAAATTAAATCAATTTAATAATAATTTTCTTTTGATACAAAATTTATAATAAGTAAATGGCCTTCTTTATGAACATAACGCAGATAATTTTATTAGTAAAATGTATGAAAAATTGAAAAAAATCAGTCTAATAGGCAAGATGACAGATTTTGAAATAACATTCTATATTGTAGGTACACATCTACTATTACCGAAAATAACATTATTTCAGTAATAAACTAAGTTTTTACGCAAATAATTGCATTTTCATCTACATATTTTTAATTTCGCGCAAAAACGCCCGCAGCTGTCATTTCGTCTACGTGACGTCGAGCCTCAGTAATCATTGCATTTTGTCTATGGCAACGGTTCAAAGACACGGTGATAGGTACTGAGGCGTAATGTCATTCGCTCTAACCGGTGTTTCACTTAAAATGGACTTAAAATGGCGGATCGCACAATTTTATTATTTTATTTTATTGAAAATCTTATTAATCTCAATGTGTATATTAAAACTGGATTATTTATTTGGATTCCTTTCAAAATATTTTCTTCTCTGAAATCACTTATTCATTAATTCTTTAATACTGTCATCATGCCTATTGTTTTTTATACCTACCCTCCACCAGTCTCAAAAAGAGGAGTTTCGAGAAAAACGCAAATAAAAATGAAATTCGTTTAAAAATTCATTTTTAAAAATTTCAAACTGTATATATTTTTTTAAATGTTAGGTCGTATAACCCTTTAAGGGTATTGACAGGAGTTTTGCTTTCAAAACTCGTCTAAGAAAGACTCGAAAAAGATTATCACTAAATTTAGTTTGGACAATATATTATACCATCATGCATACAATTTATGGGCATGACATGCCCATAAATTTTATACAAGGAGATTGTTTTATGCAAGATAAGTTAACGATCTTAACATTTATATATACAAAATATATAAATGTTAAGGTCGTATAACCCCTTAAGGGTATTGACAGGAATTTTGCTTTCAAAACTCGACTAAGAAAATAATGTTCTTAGGTTTTCACGACCACTCAGAATCTTCAAGTTTGTGTTTACTGGGGTATTATGCCGTGTTGTTACAACCTTTCGGGCCGACGTTTCGGATCCCATTGCAGGGTCCATCATCAGGGCTGATGTGTTGTCTTGAATGTTGGTGTTGTGGTTATGTATCGGCTTGATCTAAGCATCCGATAAACATTAATAGAGATGATGGTCTCAAATTAAAAACATCTTGGTATCCGGCGCTTCAAAGTCATTCTCGTCGCAGACTCCGCAGAGATAGTGATCAGACAACAGATGAATCATACATACAACACAATACAACACATCATGACTTCGGCACGGTATTGCAAGCCGATACATAACCACAACACCAACATTCAAGACAACACATCAGCCCTGATGATGGACCCTGCAATGGGATCCGAAACTTCGGCCCGAAAGGTCGTAACAACTCGACTAAGAAAGGCTCGAAAAAGATTATCACTAAATTTAGTTTGGATAATATGTTACACCATCATCCATAAAATGTATGGGCATGACATGCCCATAAATTTTATACAAGGAGATTATTTTATACAAGAAGGTTATATTATGTTCGCATCAATAATCATTGTCAATTGCATTAATATATTATTGTTGAATTTCGGATTTGTAGTCTGAAAATATATTGCTTTGCTTTGCGAATGAAGAGAATTGTTTTTTCTAATAAACCTCGGTATTGGAAAAAAAACCTATCCGGTATTTGTATTGAAAACATACCTTAATACGTTGATAATCATATTTCTTGTACAACTTTTTTAAATCTGGCCAAAGCATTTCTTTTGAAAAAGGTACAGGTACCCCTCTGAGTTAGTCATTGAATAGTATCCGCCTTACTGGAAGTTGATGTCGATGCAGAATTATTATTGGGATATGTCGTGATATGAAGCATTATCAATAACCACGACAGACCTGAATTCCAAGTTACGAATAAGTTTTTCGGTCAGACGTTTTTGATAATTGTATGTCAGTAGAGCATTAAGTATAAAAACGTTATTAATACTTCAAGCATATACAATAATAAAACGGAATCGATTTGAAATGGTCTTTCGAAATCCTTCATCAAATTGATCACTCCATGCTACTGAAGATACATTACTTTTTGATGTTTCATACGTGTATAATTCACAATTCTTCTACTTACTTCCTGATATATTTTTATTGCCTTTAATGTGACATTTTCTCGAATACAATATCATGCTTTTTCTTTAAAATTTACAATTTTCTTTTGTTTAGTTTCATCGAAATCCCAAATTTTTTATAATTTTTCTTTTCATTGTTTCATAGCCACAATTTCAAATCATTCAATTGTCATATTTTTTTATTGTGAAAATCATGGAAACATCTTCTTATAAGACATTTTTCAAAAGGTTCAATGTATATTTTGTTTGTATGCTTTTTTCCTTTTTGGTGACATTATGGCATGATTTGTTATTTGATTTTGCCCGTGCCTATGGCTTCGCTCGCGTAGATTTTTTGTAACTTTTAGTCATATTTTATTGATTTGTGCATTAACTTTAACATATAGATATTAGATATATATCGTCGACAGTTTTTTTACAGGACTTTTTAAGTTCTACAACTCTTCCATAGAAAGTATTTAAATATCTCTTACAGTTAAGGCAGCGTTCGTAAAAAAAGCATCGCTCGCCCACTTTTTGTCGACTTTAGCTGTAAAATAGGTCACCACGAAAAGTTTTATTATTTTAATGGGATAATATATAACAAATATCAACCCTGAATGTCCATTCTTAATATTGATGAAAGAATTTTTGAAATCGAATAAGTAGTTTTGGAGATTACCTCCTACATTTAAACTTACAAACTTTACCTCTTTATATATTAGTATAGAATATCCTGATCTGATATCCCAGCAGCCACTGAAACCTTTTTAAAAAGATTAATTCTCTGAAAAAAATAACTTGATGAATGCACGTTGCAATGATAAAAAATATATGCATAGTTTATAAAATAATATCTAAAAAATAAAGCTGGAAACTTGAAAATAATACGGCCAAATAGATTATAGCAAATAGACACAATATTATAGTCACAAAGAAAACGATACAAATTAGATAAAAATATTTCGTGAAAATATTTCGGTCACATAAAATAAATACTATTTCAAAACATTACAGTTATAAATATAAATAAATGAGGGAATTAAAGCGATAAACCGGAGCGAATAATCGAGCGAAGTACCTACGTACCTAATTGGCGAAATAAATAAACGATAAGTAATACGTGCAAGAATGGAATATTCGTGATAAAGACGTGTTACTCAGCGATAATACATTGTTTATTTACAGGTGATATATTGCGAAATAGTGTAATTAAAAGAAAAGCATAATGTTTTATATGTTTTTAATAACTTTGTACATTGAATAGTTAATTAATCGCTAATCATTTTCCAGTGTTTTCATTCATTCCTCCCTGGCCACGATACGTGACATTATATTATATAAAAATTGATATTATACAATTTGTTGAGTTTAGATGTTTGATTTATAACGTCCTCATAAGGTGAGACTTGTCTCAAGTACAAATTATACGATAATAAAAAGATGAGTCATTTCTTTCCATACAAATGAGTTATACAAATTTGCCGTAAAACTGCTGTGCAGTTTGACGTATTCTAACTTTGTGATAATACAATGTTAGAATAAATACTTAACGAATATTTTAAAAAATCAAGAAATTTTTTGTAAATTTAGTCTACATGGCAAGGTACGAACATATAGATTTTCTCCTAGACAATCGAGTGTGTTTTCATAGTTAAGCTTTTTAAGGCTGCAGCGGAAACGCGTGCTATTATGTAGCTCCTCAGTATTAGTGTCGCTTCTCTCGATGGCATTACTTAACCCCTAGTGTTTGTAAAATGACTACGCCGCGTCCGTATTTGAATAGATGGCACTTCATTATACGTTTGAACTCCATTATCACATTACATTTACATTTTCACTGCATTATTCAGTTTAATAATAATACCTTTGCTTCATACATTCAATACAGGTTCCTTCGGTTTGACTCATATGACTAAACTATCCACATCACAGTGTGAGAGGTGTGCACTATGTACACATATCAGTTTGTATGTATGTATCCATATCAGTTTGTATGGTTCACATATCAGTTTGTATGTATGTACAAATATCAGTTTGTATGTATGTACAAATATCACTTTGTATGTATGTACACATATCAGTTTGTGTGTATTACGTATCAGTTTGTATATATGTACACATATCAGTTTGTATGTATGTACACATATCAGCTTGTATGTGTCTACACATCAGTTTGTATGTATGTAGGTACACATATCAGTTTTCAGTTTCAGTTTCTGTGCTGATAAATCAGCGTTTATTGGTCACATAATTATAACACGCTTGATGTACATTACTTAATAAACTCAAGCATAAAACAAAGCCTCTTAGCCACCACTTACTTTGCTAGGTATATATATAAATACCTGTTCTAAGATAGATAGCGTTTTTTTATTCAAGATAACTACCAATTATTATTTTAAAGTGAGAATAGTAAAAATCATATATAATTATTTTATGAAAATAAAAAGCAAAGAAAAAAGAAGAAAAAAAAGTGGTAGCTAGAATATAAAGTTTGTAAAATGTAAGCAACCACATAAGGCACCAGAAAAACGCATTAAATGAAAAAAGTATAATACAATAAATAAGCATCATTAATAGAATAGAATAGAAGCATAACTAGTGGAAAAGAAGAGTAGAAAAATAAGAATGGAAAAAAAGAATAGAAGCAATAAGAATAAAAGCACAAAGAAAACACAATAATAGTTACAGGTATAATATCAGGTCGGTATTATAAATTTCACATACACTTTTTAATTTATGTTGATCGTTTTCTTTCTTGATAATGCATTTTGGAATATTGTAAAAAAAAATTTTCATTTTTGCGCAAGTACTTTACTATATAGAGTGTAATTGAGCTAGTCCACAATAATTTATAGATGGATTTCTGCCTTGATTGTCGAAAATGTTCAATCGAACATGACCTAATATTAATTGTTATGGAGATATGCGATATCAAATTTTGCGCTTTTTTTATATTTCTGATTTATTTTTTACAAAATGTTACGTAACAATCATTACATATTACCAATTATAAAAAATTCATTTGCTTCAATACAAGTCATGAAAAGGATAAAAACCTTTATCTTTGTTAAATTCTATTTTCAATTTATACTTTCGCCTACGAGCATCTATAAATAACCTGTCAAAGATTATTAAATTAAATAAAAATCTCACTTTAGTTTTACTTTTTGTAAGGATTTGAACTTTCATTTGACCTTCAATGTGAATGTCAAATGAAAGTTACGTTTTGAATATTAAATATATCCGTCGATAAGTTTACCATATCCTCGAAAAAAGGTGTATGATAAAAAATGACAACTCTAACTTATTGATATTTATTTATTTTATTTTATACACAAAGACCGTCAATCGGTCTTATTGATGGGCGGTTCTAGAGTAATAGTAGAGAAAAAGTATAAATATTTCAATAATATAATATAATATATATAAATGTTTATTATATGGCACACTGCTAAGAATATTTTACTCCAATTATTCAATTAAAGCAGATTAAGCGATTTGTCAGTGATAAACAAATCGACTCGTTGAATTTCAATAGTGCAAAAATAATATAATTAAATAAAAATTAAAACAATATTTAGAAAACAAATGCATTAAATAACACTCCAATTGTAAATTAAAAATTAGTGGTAAAATTTATTAATATAGTCCAGAGAAAAACTAAAATTAAATGGTAAAATTTATTTATTTAGTCCAGAGATAAACAACAATACAAATATAATTAAAGAAAAACATATAAATAATTTTATATCTGAAAATCGCACACGACAAAAACACATATTCCTCCCACAAAATTGTAAAACCTCATCATGTAAAGAGAAAAAATATTTTAACAGCCTATCGAATAACATTAGAAAGATTACACATGAAAAATATTCTCAAAAAACAATCAAACTTTATAATAAATTATATGTAAAAATCAGCATACCTACTCCTCTTCTAAACTAACACTTGCTTCTATAGAAGAGATAATGTTCTACATTACACACATAAATGAAAATATGTATTGTTGTACATATATTATTTGTATTTAGAATTCCTTTACAATAAAAATAATAAAAAATAAATACAGGGAAAGAAAAGCGATATCTTATAAAACTGAATTCAAACATTTATTGCAGCTTTTATGGAATCGATTTCAATTTCCTTCGACGTTCTCACAAATACTTAGAGGAGTTTACTTGGGTTATTCTATGTTCTCACACTTAAAATGTGTTTCAACACATTTACTGCAAGATACATATATTTAATACTTATTCAGTACACGAAAATAAAGAACAGAAGAAAAAAATAAGGTTTTAAAAATTACATCGACACAAATATTCAGTACCCTTCTACGCTTAACAGAAAGTACTCAATTTCCACATCCAACGAGCTTATATATAATGGCACAGAGACTGCCTTCAGTTTCAAGCTCATTAAAATTACCAGAATTTGTAAAAAATAATAAACTGAAAAGTCTTACTGAAAATTTTCGTCATATTTTTCTGCTTTTCTCTACCTAGCTGGAGGGCCCGTAAAAAAATAATACAAATTGTTTCAAACAATCAATTCTAAATTTTTAAATTGTATCAAGACAGACGCGAATTTACATCTAATTCTCAAAATAAATCCTTTCAATTCAAAAATGTTTCTGGATTTGGGACATCGAATTGACGCTATGGAATCGATATGGCCTCCATAAAACTTGTCCATTAATCGCTAGTCTTTTTTCTTTTTTCCGTGTCAATCCCATGTCCTGTAGTTCTGCCAAGTTCGGAAAACAAAACACTCATCAAGAGGTCAATAATTATCAATAATCGTGGCGCCTTCATACTTCCTGAGGCCCGACCCTGGATGAACCGGGATAGATGGGCTGGGAGAAGAAGAAGAAAGTATCGTGAGCTAGACTGGTGATTTTTTCTACAGATTCTAAAAGAAAATGCCACGAAATTTCACAGGTAATAAAGCAACACAAGTACTGTCTCATAATATTGTAGTTTAAAAAAATACGATACCTATACATAGAAAAGTGAAAAAATTTACCGGAATTTAAAAATTTACTGAACGGTTATTCATTAATATAATTTATTCATATTTAAAGGTAAATCCATTAAAAAATGTAAGACTCTCACCCAGTGATTACATTCGGTGGTCCGAGCCATATTCGAAAAGTACTATAAATTATTCCTTTTTTCACAGTCCAATCGTTTGGCTTAGTTTGAACGTAAAGATAATATTGATATTACACAATTTTTTTTTTCAAACTGAGTTTTCTTGCGAGACGTCCAATTAATGTGCATGATACGATCAACTTGACATCCCGTGTACATCCAAAATTCTTGTCCGTTTTGGATGCAGCGGTGATCAAAGACTGTTGTATCGCTTGGAATATATTTTTAGCAATCATAATACATTAACAAACATATTGCGAATGGTTGCCGGGTGAAATTAAGACAAGCCTACCTTTAATTAAAAATTAATGTGGTTCATTTTTTTTTTCAATTTTTCACTTATCTTAACCTAACGATAATACATGCAATACTTCTCAGTCGAGAGCTGTCTAAAATTCAAATTCAAATTCAAATGTTTATTCAATGTTCAATGTTACAAATGTTTACAGTGTTTACAAAATTAAATTAAGCTTTTTTCATTGTTGCTGAGTGTCTTGGCAGCAAGTAAACAAAAAATTGTGGCAACCGCAAGTCTTGACCGATTTCAATTAAATTAATTAATTTTAATTAAGGGTTGGCTTGACTTAATTTCACCAGGCAACCCTTTCGCAATATGTTTGTTAATGTATTATGATTGCTAAAAAATATATTTCATTCGGTAAACAGATGGGTGAAGGTCGACCTTAGGCGGGATCTTAGACTAAGAGTCGGACCTCCACCCCCGCGGGTAAAGGTCGTCCTCCTGATGACGTTGGATAAGTATCCAACGAAACGTCGAGATTCGCTCCTCGGTAATACATACGGTGCGTATAAAATATCGGAAATTACAGTTAAATAATCTTTTGTTATTTGTATGTAAAATTTCTAAACCTTTATTAATTAATCAAAATACTATGTCAAGAAGTGTTTTCCTTTCAGATATTTATATAAATTATGTTAACACAAAGTTATTGCTGTTTTTGAATATTTTTTTTTATTTATAAATAGAAATCTCTTTGTAAACAACCACATTTGATCGAATAATCAACATATTTCGAGGCCCATGGTCTCTTCATTATATGCCTTCATTTGTTTATTATGCATTTGATAAAAATAATATACGGCACTGAAAGAGTTAAACCTTTTACCAGTGTCCCACAACCACCCCCTTGCCTCAACGCGTTAACCGTGAGTAGAAGGTTCTATTCTACTGCAGGAAACGGAAATGCACCATACTTTTCAAGAACCATGTTAAGTGATACAAAGAGACATTGGTGCTGTGTGTTTAATGTTCTACATATATTTTAACGTTTCTCTCGCCTGGAAAAGAATTCTGTAATATTTACAATTGTCTGCAAACAATAAAGGTGCGCTTTTAAACATTTACGTTAGGTCTTAGATAGTGAGATATTCAATGTTTTTGCTTAATATAATAATATTGTATTAAAGGAAACACATTCTTATTGTGAAGTTGCAATTTCAGAACAAAGTTCTGTGATTTATTAAACAATTTTTTATTGATCAATTAGAAACAATATTTAAATGAATGAAAATGAAGAAAAAATATTTAAATGCCACCCGGATAGAATGTAAGGTCCGTGGTTCGTATCCCGGTGGCATTTAAATATTTTTTCGTTAATTTGATTTTTTTCTGTATGTCTTTTCCAATTGATTAATAAAAAATTTATCAAAAATATTGTATTTTTTAAATAGAAATGCAAACATGGAATACGTCTCGTATCAATGTTCTTATTATTTTCAAAGTAAGTTAAACGCTTGTGCTATGACAATAGGACTAACTAACTGGTGTCTTTGTATGAGACTCGAACCACTGACCTCGGATCACAATGCGGGATTCATAATCACTATACCAACAAGCTATTCACTAGTATTAGGTATTTTTAAATTTTCGCTATGCTAACTCAATTTTTAATTTTTTTGTTTATTTATTTATTTAGTGAACATAAATACATATAGGTAAGGAAATGAACCACTCATCTCACGAGGATGAACCTGTATTGAGATGAGCAGCTTTACACTATATAAAATTACTCTATGAAATATAGGTACTTACAAAACAAAATTATATTATAAACTCTAAAAATTATTGTAGACATTGTCAAAAAACAATACATATCTTTGAATAAATAACAGACATAAAAACGAATGTAAAATAAAGGAATGTAAAGAATATGTGAATGTTGCTTTTATGAAAAAATACGGTTCAATAAATACATTTAATAAGTAGAAACCTGTATTCCACAGTTGGGTACTTGTGCACAAGCAGTTGACAATACTAGCAATAATGTCAACTGTGTAATTGTGTCAGTAAAAATTAAAGTATGGTATACTGACTACGATAAAATGGACACCAAAGACATTTCAATATCATTGTCACCAAACACCTTCTTCTTCTTTTCCCTGGTTTCATCACAACTAACTATTGGGGTCAGTTCTTCTAGTTCTTTTCCTCCTTAGGCCATACGTTCTTCTGTCTTGGATAACGTAACCCAATCTGTCCCTGTACCTAACCAGCTCTTTACATCACTAAGCATAACAGCCTTAATCATTTTTTTTAAAGTGACAATACACCTGCAAATTTTCTTATTTGAAATCAAATTTCTTAAATTTGAACTAGATATACAGGGTTATTTAGAAAACATTAATAACTTCGCAGGACTATATTCCTGCCTTGATTATGAGTCGAAAATGTTCAAGCAGCCATGACCTTATATCAACAGTTATGGAATTATGCAATTTCAAAGTTTGAATTTTTTATCAATATTTCTGACTTATTTTTTACAAAGCGTTGAACTATCATTACAGCAACTTATATCAATTACGAAAAATTCATTCGTTTCAATTTAAGTCAAATAAAATGATATTACGACACTTGAGTAGGTAAATATAAAATTATAATAAATCTCGCGTAGAGATAATACAGTAGGTATGTGTTTTCAGCCACTTTAATGATCTCTACAACATTAAATCCATCAATAATACTATGTATAAAATATTTATTTTTATATATACTACCTTTAACCCGTCAAAAATGACGGTACTTTTACATGTCGGTTCCTAAAGAAGAATTATTTATTTATTTTTATAAAAAAAATGTTTTTTATAAAGAAAAAAATTACTATAAGAAGTTACGGACGTTACACGAAGTTACGACGGACGGACGGACAGAAAACATAAAGAACTATGCCATCATGGATGGAAGTGAGTATTACTTTTTCTCTGAAAAAGAAAGATACGTAGGTATATGCGTGTCCACAAATATGTAATACGGATATTAGATAGTATCCGGTCACGTGGTGTACTCTAATCATATTTAAACATTCCTCACACGCAATGTACCCTTCTACAAAGTGACCATCCAAACGCACCCTACTCTGATCTACTTGTATTTATAAACTTACCTTCATCGCAAAGAACCGCGTTTTACTTCCCCACGGTCCCCTAGGGGCATCTTTACCTAATTTAATAGTAGGTATGTAGTATAAACGTGTGTAGCAGTACATACAGGGTGTACCAGAGCTAGCAGCATAAACTTGACAGGTAGAGTCTAAAATGTTCAAGCAACCATCGCCTAATATCAATAGTTATGGAGATATGCAATATCAAAGTTTGCATTTTTATTTTTAATATTTCTTACTTATTTTTTACAAAAAGTTGAACTATCATTACAGTATGTTATTTCGATTATGAAAAATTCATTCGCTTTAATACAAGTCGAATGAAATGATAAAAAACTTGCAAAATTTTAAAAAAGTAATCTTTTACAAGGTTTTTCTCATTTTAATTAAGTTGTATTGAAGCAAATGAATTTTTCATAATCGATATATATATATATTACTGTAATGATAGTTCAATTTTTTTTCAAAAAATAAGTCAGAAATATTGAAAAAAAAAATGCAAATTTTGATATTGCATATCTCCATAACTATTGATATTAGGTCATGGTTGCTTGAACATTTTAGACTCATAACATAGCCAGGAATCTACCGGCCAAGTTTCTGCTGCTAGCTCTGGTACACCCTGTATATTAAGTACTACTGATTTATGGAATGGATATATTTTCATCGAGATTTCAACCCTCGTTTGCTGGGGCAGTGATTGTGTGGCGCATTACCTAAATTGGACCAATATTTCTCCCATGCTTTAGTGGATTGGCAGCACTCGCGCAGCTGTATATGGTATTGCGAAATGGATATGTGCACAAATACATTAAGAAATTGACATTAAATTTAGGCTCGCTAGAATACGGCGTCCGAAGCACGTGGATCATTTAAAAAATTTCGTGACCTGTTTATGAATTTTTTGTTTTAAAATTATAACCTGTACTTCAATACAGTTTATCCGTTGATCCGCAGTATGGTTCCTCAAACCCCACAAAATAGGCACTTTTTGAATTTTGGTAACAAATAGAAGTCAAATGAAGCTTAAATATCAAGTGAATAAGATGGACGAAGTACTAGAAATTTTATTTATATTCGTCGATTTTCGATATTAAAACGACACTTGTATAAGAAGCTGTTTATTTTAACTTAAATAATTAAAAAAAAATATTCTAATTATAAAAAATAAAATGAAAGTTTATCTATTATTAAATATGTTTTAATTATACATCTAATTGTGTAAGTATAAATGTAGAAAATTAGGAATAGTTATTGCTATTTAAAAATATATAATAATAATAATAATATCAAAATTTCTAAAATTCACCTGCATAAAGACAGGGGTAAATAGATGACAGCAAAGACAGGTAGAAAGAGGTTGTCATGGCTACATACTTAACCCAAAGAAATGGATCCATAGATATATTATAGATATCTCATAGAGATGATCTATCTTTATATGAAAAAGTAGGTTTGGAAGTCTTTTTGGGCTTACGATCTATCGTAAGGCTGACTTAAGTGATCGCTTTGCACAATGTAACGTTCATCATTTTAACCCACGACAGACTACCACATCTATCAAATTTTTGGAAGTTGTATATTATATGTTTAAGTTACACAATATGTTTCGTATGTGAGTTGTATTTTTATTTATTATTAAATTGAACTTTCTCCAAATTGAAATTGTTTTGCCACTAACAACAAATTTTACTTAATTGCGGTCCGCCTTGGAACAGTTAACATATTACCTTGTTATAGTATTGTTACGAAACGTGGCTTTGGGAAGCATATAAAAACACTTAAATAATTTAATGTTTAATTAAATAAAGTTTTATTACCAAAAAAAGTCACTGGACGCGAGCTAAATTGCATTCTGAATTTTCTAATCAGTAAATGTCTCCAGAATATTGCACACACTTATTATTGCACTGTTCCTAAATTCGCACTAATTCACGATGTTTCTATTGCTTTCATCACGTTCTAGTAAACTCCGTTCAATGTTCGCAGGTAGAAAAACTTCTTGCCCCGGTAGGAAATTCCTTTATTTATTACCGTTGGTATCACTAACGCAGATCATACTGCGCTCAATCTGTTGCTTTCATCGCGTCATGAATGACTGATCACACTGGTTTGCACTACGGTTCTATCACTGGGATGTCGCACATGTTGTCATTACAAATGACTGACACTGCGCTGTGTGACGCCGTTGCTTTATAGGTAATACCGTCTTTCTAAATCCTTGGAGAGTCTTTTGGACCTTTCCAGATATTACGAGAGACTTTAATACGATTCCAAAATGTTGTGCGTTCGTGCATGTGTGCATAAAGTTATGATATCTTAGAGAGAATTCGGTTGTATTGTTGTCAGTATTCAATAGGTTCACCATCTCGTTTCATTATTTTTTTAAAGATATTGACGTATTAGATATATAGGTATTCTAAAATATTAAGTTTCTCAATATTGTTTCATAATTTGAATAAGTAGGTAGATTAAAGATGGAAACTATTTTGTAGTTTTTTTTATCTTAATTCATGATAAGCAAAGGATGATCGATAATCGATGATGAGAAAAGTCATTAATGTTTATTGTTTACACGATGAAATTACTAGTACATGAGTGAAAATTATAGCCGGGGCTCTCTCATTGCATATATTTTGCTTAGGGCACTAAAGAGTAGCCTTGTTAAATTTGGAATATTTTGAGTTTGTTCAAATCTTTCAGAACAAACTTCCAAAAAATGAATAAGCATGGTATATTCTATCATGGGTGGAAATGGCGAATGTTACAATTGTGTAAAGTGATCACTTAAGCCAACCATAAAAAGACAGGTCATAAGTCCTGTTACACCCAAATGACTTCTATACCTACTTTCCCATAATTAATACAGTTTCGTCTCTGTGAGATATCTATAATATACACTAATTGTTAAATTTGGTTTATACCTATCATTTATTTGGACCCAATTCTGAATAATATTAAATTAAAATTCGTACATGAAATACTTTTCACTTCCACCTCGAACGTATAAAAGCGGGTTATTACAAAAAAATTCAGGAATGTTGTTTTTCCCAAATCCCTCATGAATTCAGTTCGTAATCCAGCTAAAATTGACTTTATCCAAATTTACTTTTCCGGGAAGATTTTCCTCTAAAAATTTATGTGTTTATTTCTGTGAGTGTGGAGGTACTTGTGACGAGCACCTACGTGACACTTCATTATTTCTAAGCATTGTACCTCGTCACGTATTCTTAAAATTTATAAAAAAAATTATATCTATACATTGTTACATGTTATAAAGTGAACTATGAGAAAAATTAAAGTGAAGCTGCTTAAACATGGTCAAAACTATTTGAAAATATTCACGCGAGTTACCAGACCTGCGTGGATACAATCAATATTGCAAGAGAGACAGAAGAATGTAACATGGGGTGAAGGGAGTAAGTGGGTGGTGATGTATGGGCTTTTTAGAGGAGATAAATGTCTACACATTCGAGACATACACGTGGAAAAAACATAAAAATCGGTTAATTAATCCACAATCCAGCTGCCACCTAATGAATGAATTGAAGAATATTCATTTTATTGTTTTTAAATTTCAATAGAAGTTATTGAAAGAGTTATTAAAACGTCAATAGAATGTCAACCTTTAGCAGAGTATTTAATTATGCAAATCCAATGTTATCTATCAAAGTAATTCCATGCATATATGAAAATTAATTCAGCTTAATCAAAGCGCTGGTTAGACCAAACTCAAAGAGAATAACCAAAGAAACATCAAACTCTGGCTACCGCATACAAATAGTCTGCATACAGAAGCTCTAAGTATTTAGGGACAGAAATTCTCAACATTTTGTCGACTCCAACTTCTCTCACAATGAGGTAAGGTAGGAAAGGGCGTTAGCAAAAGCCAATCTTAAAATTATCTACAATTTCATTTAGTTGACTAGGTTTACAATGAGAACTAAAACGAAAACCTGTCAAAAATGACAGAACATCCGTTCGCGTCTTTGCTAAGGCCTAGTATATATTTATAACATCTTTTTGGCGGCCTGCGTAGCCACATGCGTTAATCGGCCAGTTCGGGTTTGGTGGCCCGGGGTTCAAGGGCCATCTCCGGCTATTTTTTACTCCCTTTATATTAACTCGTGGCGTCTGCTTGCTCGCCGTCAACAAAACTTTGGATCGCTTTTGACCCTTTTCCCGTGATCCAATCGAGCTGAAACTTAGAAACTGAAAGTAGACTCGTGGCGACGATCAAGAAGATCTATCAATTTTTCGTTAAAAAAAAAATAATTATAGTGGCGACGATCAAGAAGATCTATCAATTTTTCGTTAAAAAAAATAATAATTATAGTATAATTTCGGATTTTTAGAAATTTTATTGGTTTTTTCAAATTGGAATCATTAGAAAAGTTTGATTTTCTAAATTTGAATTACTCCGTCGGTATGCATAATAGGTACTTCACTACGAATGTCGAAAATCTAAATTGACTGATAAATGTTTTTAGAATTTAATCTTTAAAGCATGAAGTGTCTTATCAAAGCTCAAAACATCTGACATTTTTGAAATATATTAAATTACTGTAAGTTTAGTGTTATGTTATATGTTTTAATTCGTGTTTAATTGTTGTTATATTTTACAAAGAAAGGAAGTATAGTAAAAACTTGGTTTTTATGGGTTAGTTTTTTTAACTGTTAACTGAATGATTTGATGAACGATAAAATAAATATACATAATGCAAAAAAATAATCATTTACGAAGCAAATGTTAGAAATGAGGCTTTCTTGAAATTTAAAATTCAGATTTCACCCAAAACTCTAGATCAGCGGTACTCAACCTTTTTTCTTCGGGCCACATACCGTATGCTGTATATATAATTGTATATATAATTAAGCCTATGTGCCGTTTTAGTTCATTCTGAAATAAACGAATGAATCTGTTTTAAAAAAAATTTTTTAAATAATTACTAGGCAGTTGCCAGATGAACGGCAATGTTTTTTTAGTATATCTCTATTATTTATATGAAAAATTGACAAGTTGATTCATTCATCTGAGAATGTATTAAACGGCACATAGGCTTAATTATATATACAGCGACGATACTTTATACTGATATGACGAAAAAAAATCATATGGGGAAAAACAGTATTGGTTCAAACCCATTTGATTCAAGATTAGGGCGCCGCCATTTTAAACAACAAACATATTTTTTAACTACAACAGAATTATAATCATACTTATTGCTTATCAGCGAACCATCTCTAATATTAAGAACAACTTATTTCTCTATATGAAATTTATTTTCATCTTATCTGTATACTCAAAATACAATAATGAAAAATAAAACTCAAAAAATACCTATACCTATAGAGCCTTAATAAAAATAAATAGATAAATAAACGTAAATGAAAACCAACACCTTCCTACAGAAGTAACGAGGGACTAAATTATAAAAGTAAAAAATGTTCAGAGTTGCACAGATCACATTATGGTGGGATCACATACGATGCATTAAAAATACAAATATAATTAAAATATTGATTGTATTATTTTTATAAATCTACTTATATTATTTGATTAATTACACCTACATGATTCGGAAATACCTTTCCTTATATATGTCATCAAAATGAATAATGTCTTTTGTTTTTTGTTTTTCTAAATTATTTGAAAATTTATTTTTAAGTATTTATATTGAATTATTAGATTTAAAGATTTTCAAATAATTTAGAAAAACAAAATACATTACTTATTTTGATATTTTAACATATTATATAACACTCTGACGATGTAAAGGTGTTTCCGAAACATGTAGCTGTAATTAATCAAATAATATAATTAGGACAACAGTAAGGACACCATAGGACGGAAGACATTGATATTTTTGCACGCGGATGTAGCAACGGTTTAGTTTACAGGCATAAAATTAATTAATATTACATTATTATCATTAGAAGCACAACGAATTTTATCTTAGGTAACACAATGATTTATATTTCATCAGAAATATTAAAACCGCAATCAAAATAGATTTAGATTACGAGAGAATGAAGATTAAAAAAGAACACAAATTTTGATTCAGAATAGCTCTCGAATAAATTCTGACAAATTGACTGGTGAACTGACCGGACAGATGGATAGAAAGGCTCCAATTTTTTTCATATTTTTTTCCATATTATAAAATCTCGCAACATATTCTCTCAGACAACATAAAAAAATATAGGTATAAAAAAAATTGGAAATGAAAGGCTCAAGGTGATTCCATAATTTTTTTGAATTAAAAAACATACAGTGAATATAAATGCAAAACTTTATACGAATAATATTATCACGTTAATTGTCTTGTTTTATAGTAGTGTTGAGATAGCTATTCCCCAGAGTGAATGTATATTTCATTCAGTATCCGTCACGATCTCACCTCCCCCGTATTTCAAATGTCTCATCACAACCGCCGCATCCGTCTTTGACTCGAATCTTTGTCTTTGTCTTTGTCATCGCGTCTCCTGTTTGAGATATGATCCAGCCCGGTGCACGCCAATGTATTCTTACCAGGAAAAACAACAAGATTATTCTACAGATATTCTAAAACAATAAAATTGTTTTTGAATATCTGAAGAACTGGATAATTAGGTTATTTTCTACGAAATGCCGTTTTCTTAAATTGGGTAATTTAAAGTTCTACATTACATTCTACTTGGAATTCCAAAATCAAATTAATTACATATTAAAGCTGAGACATTTCATTTTCAAAATGAGTTATTCATTCGTTTTCCCTCCGTTTGTTTTTTCTTTGATATCGCTGTGTCCGCCAAGGAGAAAATTTAAATTAATATTGGAATATGAGTACTGTTTTCTCCAAAATATTTTATTCTTAAGCGGATTTATAAAACTTCAATATTTTCAATAATTTGGCAAATGCTGTATATAATGAAAATGTCATCTAAATTGAAACTGTTTTTATATTATTTACCTACTTGTTTATTTATCGAATAAAATTGTGTTTATCTTTATTATTTTATGTGAGAAGAACTCGCCAATATATATTTTAATTATTGAAAATTTTGAATAACGAAATATTTGGAACACACATGTTATTTGTAATTTTATATTTTGTTTTGAAAAAATAAATATACAAAAAGTATAAAAGGGAAGATTCTCAAAAAAGTGGGAGCATTCGAATCAGTTGATCAGAGAGCATTTTAAGCATTTTTAAATCAAGCTATATCCAGATACGTAGCTTCGCGCCAGTTTTTAACCTTTATTCCTTTTGTTCGCTATTTTTGAAAAATGTTCCCTTTGGTCGTGCTTAATTTTTAATTCCATTTCGCGTTTTACTAATCCTTTTTTCGAGCGATAAAAGTATCAGTCTATTAAATTCGTCGGCAAAGGTGGAATTAAAATCGTCGTGTTTTTATTTCAATGTGTCGGTGGTTCCAGCCAGGATCCGGGAAGAGATTTGAGAATCGTGTAGACATTGATCAGTCTCTTTTCCCGGGGCTGGAACGAACAAGTACTGTGGTAGCGCTAATGCTGCACAGACGGCACACATGTATATGGACAGGTACCGCAAATAAACGCACGGTGCGTTTTTGGTTTGATCACTTTCATTCTGGAAATTTTAACCTCAACAACTAGTTATAATAAGGTACGCGTCAAACCCATCAAAAATGACGTACTTTTATTATATATTTGGGCTATCTGGAGTAGCACAGCGTCTTGATAATTTTAGTAATGAACATTATAAAATAGAGAATTATGCTTTTTTACTTCTTATTCTTCTTATACGTCTTTATTATTTTGTCATCCTTTATTATTTGAGTCATCTAGTAGGGTTAGTGATGTGCATTGTTGTAAAGAGATTTTTTTTTGATAAACGATCAATACCAATGACATATGCGATTTATTAATTTATTTTTTTTACATATAAGTTTTAATTTCCATTAAACTGAAATATTTAAAAAAATCTTCTTCTTCTACCCCTTATCCTAATGAGCCGGCGTCCCTGCACCGCATAGAAGGTTCCAACTTTTTTTTATATATCTTATAGTATATATCTTATAGTTGCAACCTCGCTATGCAGCAGTCCTCGAACTGCTTTCGCTAGCTTCTCTTAGGACGGCCCCTTGGTCTTCTGCCTTCTGGTCTTGCCTGAAATATCCGCTTTGGCAGTCTGTCCACGAGATATGTCCCAGTTTCCGTAACTTTCTCCGTGATTTCTCAATAAACATCTAAAGGGTTCTACTCCGAAACCGGAAGTATTTCTGATTCTGTTCCTATGATAACTCTTACTATTCCTCGTAGAAATCCCATCTCGGCGGCTTGTAGCACTGAGCGGTAAAAAAAATTAAATATTATAAAACAGAATATTTTATTAAAAAACGTACCTAGTCACTTTTTTCATTTTATTTTGTAACAATTTTGAAAACGGAATCAGATCAGCTATTGGATTCTGGAAGTGATTTGTATAAGATTCTGGATTTGGACAACGAAATTATTATTATTGGGGACTATATTATACAAAACAAATAGTGTTACAGTTAATTAATATTAAATCCTACACATTAATATTTTTAATATACTGAGAATTTTATCCTTGATCAATCCCAAAATCATCTTCACATAATCATACCGTATCGTCCTTTGATTTTATGATTTTATTTTATTGCTTAGAGATATTGGCTTCAATCTCAGACATACCGATGTCAGCTGTGACTAAAGCGGACACATACCTTATTATCCAGAACATTAAATATCATCCACGTTGAGATGCAGCAGCCGATCAACTCTCCAAATGCTGAAAACATTCGGCGAAATCTTAAGACATGTGAAATATAAACATTTATTCAGAGAATTATGACGAGCGCATCTAAGCATCAAGTCTGATACTATGCAGACATAACCTGATTTGTTTCAGGGAACTGTGAATCAAATTAAAATGAAAAGGGATTGTCGTTAAATTAAGAATATGAATTTATACGTCCTTTAAAATTGGTTGGAGCTATGGGGTGCAACATCTGACCATCATAAATACAGGTCAGATTTTAAATTATATCTTAGAAAGTATTCGAAGTATGTGAAAGTCAATCATGTCAATGGATCTCGGACAGATGTAAAATTTCTTACAATTGCATAAATTTTGCTTATACCCACGCGAGAGGCCACAAATAAGAGACACAACTCAGTCAACTTCGGGAGGCCATGGTTTGTGATCCGCACATCCGATCTGCGTATGACGCAAAAAAAGAAATGTCTTCAATTTTTATGTTTTTAATAAATCACACAGAACATATAAGATTATGTATAATTAAAAATTACTGGTTGTTTTCTGCGCCGTTTCCTGTATTCGACCACTGCTACCATTTGTTTTCTCTAGCGCTAAAATGCTCGCCATTTGGCCAAAAACTCATCTCAGTAGTCTATATTAGATATTTATTTTGTTATTAAGCTTGGTTTTGTTGGCACGTTAATGCGAATGATATATAACTTTTAAAAAATAGTACTAAGTATATTGTTTGTTGCATATAGTTTGTTGTTCAATAAGAACAAAGATAAAGAAAAAAGATAATTGAAATCTACCGGGAAACAAATAAATTATTTGACTGTTTGCGTAAAATTTTTAATAATATAAAGGAAAAAAATATTTGAATGCCTTTAGATTAGCACCGAATAAATAATTTGTGCAAATTTCTCGTATAACTACTGCAAGCATTAATTTTTCTCCTTCTATAATTAAATTAATGTACACAAAAACTCAAACCACGAACGCCACAGGGGTAGTCATGCTAATAATAAATATATATATATATATAAATGAATTAAACATGTGTAAGACAAATAGTTTTATTCGACTATTGATTGAGTTGATTAAGGACAATACAAAAAAAATACAAAAAAATATCATAATATTATGACAATACGGTGAGATATCAGACCCTGAAGTTCTTCATTCAAAGCAATACTGCCAGCAGAAGAGACGCTGGAAGAGAGGGAAAATCATGACTAAGAAAATGGTTAGAAAAAACACGAAACTGTTTTAAGGTGCTACAAATACAGCCAATTTTCAATTTTTAACGCTGCATCATATACCCTGATTACTGTAGCAAAACACATTCTGGAGTGTTGGTTGTGATGAGAGAAGAATTCTCACCCGTCTGGAAGAATTCTTTTGTAAAATAATGTTCTTAGGTTTTCACGGCCGTTCAGAATCTTCTGTTTTGTGTTTTCTGAGGTATTATGCCGTATTATTATAAAAAACGGTATAGTATCCCAGAAAACATAAACCTGATATTATATTTATTTTGTGTTCAGTACGTGTTGGATCTGGAGTCGCCTTCAGATATAAATGAATGATGATTTTCAATTTTTTGTATTTGTTGGGCACTTACTATGTTACAATAATTTCTTTCAGACATTTTTTGCTGAGTTTAAACTTATGTACAATTTATAACTTATTTATGACTACTACGCTACCATGGACGTGTCGAAACCGGTAGCGTAGTAATCTCAAATAAGTAACAAATTGTACATAAGTTTAAACTCGCCAAAAATCCAAGATGATTCTCTTTTGATCACAATTATTCCATTACTGAATCTGAAAGACGTTTTGGTCGCAGTTAGTCTCAATGAGTCACAAATTGAATGTTTATATAAATGTTTCTCTGTTAAATATTAAATTTTTTAGTCAGTCAACAAAGGGCTTTGTGTCGCCCAATACAAACTAATTTTTGGGGTGATATTCACTATACGTCGATCTAATTAGTAAGCATTCAAAATCATAAAGTTTAAAATACATTTGATGTCGTATTCGCCCACATCAATGACGGGCGAACTTGGTGTTCATAATGCTTTGCAATCAAATTATCTTGAAGTTTCAGCGAACACGTGGGTTGTATAACCGACATTCTCTATTTCAAAACTTATGCAATAATTCCAGTTAATAATTGAACGTAGAATTATTTTCACTTCCAGTAAAGCGTCAAACCCAAATAGGTGTGGGCGATATTTTGAAAGTTGTTACCACATTTAAACTACAAGCATTGAATAATAGCGACGGCCGCTTCCATTGCGTCCGATGAATCGAAAAATATATCACAAATTTACCTAAATAAAAACCTGACCATGATTAGGATTTGTTTTTTATCGTTTTTAACAGTAAATGCTTCATGCACAAAGTAATCTTTATTGTCGATATTTTTGAGAAAATTATAAACTATCAAATTTTCAAATTATTAAATATTAAACTTTTAAGTATATTTGATGACAACTGTTCTTGTAAAAAAGCTGTAAATTAAAGCGCGAGTACCAAAAATCAGCTAACTTAGAAGCGCTTTTGAGGTGATTCTTCACGAAAACAGCGCTATGTAAATTATCCAAATAATACAGGATGGGCCAAAATTTTTTGTAAATAGCAACACTTAATTTCTCGAAAACCGTTAAAGGGAGGGGCGTGCGAGTGACATGTAATTATGCGCCGGTTCATGCAATTTTAGTCACAATGGAGCACTTTTCGAGACAACAGCGTGCTTTTTGTGTGAAACCATTTTACAAAAACAACGATTCCTACGTTACTGTACCACGCATGTTTTGGATTAAATACGGATAACGCCATGTAAGTAAGTGTCCAAGTGTTAATTTAATCATAGCTTGGGTCAAAAATTTCGAGCAGACTAGTCTACAATGAATATTAAACAAACAGAGCGACCGTGTTCGAGAAGAAGCGATGAAAATATTTAGGAAGTTGCATTTTCCGTAAGGAACGATCCAGAATCATCTACGCGCAAGCGTTCGGCATCTCTGGCAATTCCAAGAACTACTTACTTTACGGCGAATTTTGCATCTGGACCTCAAACTGTATCCGTATAAACTTCAAATTGGGCAAGAAATGAAACCAATCATTCAGCATAAGTTATCGGCTGACACTACGATAGAGCGATTTTCTAGCCTTGAGAATGTATTGTTTACGGATGAGGCCCACTTTCACATCAACGGGCATGTCAATAAGCACAATTGTCGATATTGGAGCAGGCAAAACCCTCGCTTCAAACAACAAAAGCCACTTCAGTCACCTAAAAGACTGTATGGGCTGCCATATCAGCAAAGGGCATAATTGGTCCGTATTTCTTTGAAAATAATGACTTCACCGGTCGTCCAAGAAATGTTTCCGAACAAACTGATTTCTCGCAAAGGTGATATTCTATGGACTCCGAAGAGCCCGGACCTTACACCTTTCGATTCTTTCTTGTGTAGATACCTTAAGAGTCGAGTATACCTTAATAACCCAATTAAAATAAAACATCCGCGAGGAGATAGCCGGATTGCCCGCAGCATGTGTCAGCGAGTTTTCCAAAATTTGCGTAGTCGATTTCAGGAGTACCGGCGGCGAGACAGGGCACATCTCGACGATGTCATTTATAAAAAATAAATTGCTTTAGATATTTGTTACGTTGAATATATAATCAACAATATTGTTGATTATATATTCAATTGTAGTTATATTTCTATTCAAGTTTCAAAAGTGAAAAAAATTTGGGCTCACACTTTATAATAATTTTTATTAGAGAGAAGTATGATTATTTACTGCGTGGACTTACCTCCTACGTGGACTAGAGAAAAGATTTTTTTAAAGACTATGTCCTCAAAAGTATAAGAACTTTTACAACTAATATTAAGTGCTTAATCAATGCCCCCCAAGATTTCGTGAAATGCATACGCCCAATTTCGACAACTAGCGGGGGAAGAATTCTTACATACCTACATGTTGTCGTAAAGGATGAAAAAGTATCGAGAAGTTAAGGACGGTTAAGGTAAAATGAGCAAAACGATGATCTACAAGACAAAATATTCCAAATAAAGGTATTAATTAATATTGTCCTTTACAAACGTTTCGATTAATATGGCCCAAGACCAGGAGGAACGGAAAAATATAATTCACTAAGTTCCAGAAATATCAGGCTTATGACAGCCCAGCATTTAGCACGCGACCAGGAAAATATTCTTCCAGTATAAGAATATTTAAAAATAAATAAACTATTGCTATTATATACTTAACTAACCGTGGACTTCAAACTTAAACCTTGCTACACACGTTTATATATTTCACGAGAGAGTTCACCTCAGTCGGCCTCCATAATCTCCATAAAGTGCCGGGAATATTCCCGAGTCCCGCATTGAGTGCCGGCGGCCCGCGCAACACCATGTGGCAGCGTTTTATTATTATTGCATTAAATCTGGCGGACGCTGATAGAAAAATAAACGAACAAAGCAATTATCGGTGTGAACTAAAAATCACAGAGGAGCGCTATTCTCGTATTTATTCTAGACGCCGTCTGTTTACGTGTATATATTTACAAGACTGTCTGCATGAATTCTGCTTCCCGGCGAGGAACGCGTTTGAAGAACGTAAAATGTCCCAGGACATCAAAGGTGTCTGGCTGAGAAACTTGATAGCGCTTAAGAAGCCATTGTTTATTCTGAAACTTTTTGTAGCTCGACAAGTAATAATGGGTGATCAAAAATCAACTATTATATTTATGATATTTGGAACACAAAAAAGCCGATTTTCTTTGAAAAATTTGTGATATTTTTTGGTAGACCAAGAAGGAAATGGACAAATAATATCAAAACAGATCTGAAAGAGATAAGAAAGTGCCCAGCAGATCGGACCACAAAGGACTATTGAGGTTATTGACTTTTTAATATACGGAAAACAATATCTGTAAAATAGCCACACTTTTCACAAAATTTTCTTTCTTTTTTGCATAATTGAGGCAGTATTTCACATATAATATCTAGGATATAGTTCTTAAGTAATTGGATGATTTTTGGAGTACTATAGCACATCTTTTATCTTTCGCACAACCTCTAAGAAAAAAGTCAAGAGGCGTTAAATCACACAATCTGGGCGACCGATTGATATCTCCAAAATGAAAATTACGCGTTCCGGAAATTTTTGACGTATTCGATCGCTTTCCTTGTGTGGTGCACGTAATCTAATCTCGCTGAAAATTACGACCGAAGCGTCAACCTTTGATCAAAAAAAATTAGTCAGCAGCGACCGCAGCTCACGGCTTCTTCATAATATTTATTCTGAATTTTCACAATTTCATTGAGCTGCTCAGTACTGTATTGATGTTTTTTCGTTCATGGAATAATTTTTAGTTGTGAGAAGTCACATATTTTTTTTATTTATCAATACATACGTGTATACATTTTATATAAAAATGGTTTGAGGAATTTTCTATAAAAATTAGATGTTTCGAACCCTAAAGGATAAAAAAATATAACGATATTTAAAAATAATGATTGATTTTGCATCACCTTATATATGAAATGTTCCACGGCTGTGCTTTTAAAATTCAAAACTCGGAATGTAAAAGAAAAGTGATAAAAGTAAACCACTGTTTATTCGAGTCGATTAGTACTCGTTTAAAACATTTACGTTTTTAAGTTTTTGTTGAATGTTTTGTAAATAAATAGACTATTGTTAAATCAGACACAGTAAAAATAATTTTGCCCACCTTGTGCCAAGATTGTGAATGTTATGGCGTTATTAACTGCTAGTGTGTGAATAATTTGCACCAAAGGATAAACAATTTATATGTGTACCACCCACGTGTCTTTTTTTAATATAACTTTAACATTAGATAATAAGATATTATAATAAATAGAAATAGGAAAATAATTGTTTAATCAAAAAATGATCATAACTACATAGTAATTACAGATATGATATTATCCATAACTTAATCTGTATCTGTTTTGTAAAGACAGAATAATCAATCTATCATCGACTATCCAAATTTGTTAATTGCGAAAGTTTTTATGTTCCATTAATTCCAGCACTACTTATTATCGGCAGTCATGTTTCTAATCATGGAATTATCTATTCAATAATTTTTATTTTGCACATAGTTGGAAACCGTTTTGAGTTGCATTTTCAATTGTATCATTTGCAACAATTTTCCCAAAATATAAAAGGGCACGAGATCTTAGCTTTGGAGATAGCCAATACTAAAGTAGAGTCACATTTATCATTGATATTATGACTTCGAAATCCAGGAGTGGAGAATAATGGCTAGTAATGGAAAATAATCTAGGGTGTACAGTGAGTGTATTGAAGGATGACTTTTATGTAAGCTCATACATATTTTGAAAAAAACTGAAATAAAAATATATCTCAAATAACCTAGGCCAAATTTTCAATATTCAAACCGAAAATTTGGCCTTGGTTTTCTGAAAAAAAATTCCTGCAAATTCTATCATCTAACCCAGAAGAATAAACCAGGTTCATATTATGTACTCTCATCAGTCTCGCCAATTTTTTTAGCCAATGATATGGTTTTCTTAATTTAATTTTTGCATTGCAATTTGCAATGTATTTTTGCAAATGGTTTCGAAATGTATTTTTAAGAACTTGTCTTTTTGCAAGAAATTTAAATAAAAAATGTAGATTCCTTTAAAAAAACTCACCTGAAAAGCTCGCAACGCCTGATGTATTCACATTAAAAACACGGCAGTGTTCGTCCGATTGCCTATTCTAAACTGTATAGGTGCGTGCAAAATGGTAAGCAGGTATATTGAAATAATTTACATTCCATCATTATAGCTGATAATATTTATATTACAAAAAAGTCTCATATAATGGTTGTACAAAAATTACTTTCACCATCATCTACCACCACTGATCAGCGTATTACCTCACCTCACCTAACTCAATGTGTATATTACAAAGTTGAAAAAATCAAAAGTCAATTTGTTATATGACGTCATTGCTTGCAAACCACTTTAGATTAGGCTTACTACAAGCACTTGTGATGGCTCCTCTTCTTCGCCTTTCAGCTCGATCCTACTCCTAACTGAGTTTACGCCTTGTTAGAGGCAAACAAGCTATCTATCTACGTCGGGTGAAGGCTCTACGGCTTTTAACGTAGTATTTCCAAACACCCTCGCTTTATTCAAGACCTCCCCAGTTCACGTTGTGTAATTTTTTGTTTCGAACTATAGGGGATGAATTGGTTTAGTGGTAACCCTAACGCAAGCTTTTCTTAAATTAAATACTGGGGTATGAAGTTCGTGAATGTTCATGGAAAACGCAAACAAAACTACCTAGCACGTCAATTAAGCCCTACGGTGCAATTGCTAAACATACTATGTTCCGTGGCCCTATATTATTTACCTATCATTCCTACGGACTGAAACCACTGCATCTGGTGTAGCTGCGCCTCCAGAGTGCGCGATCCTCTGCTCCCACGCCCTCTCCGCTCGATCCCCCATTGTCCTACCTGTATGGGATCGACCGCCATCCACTGGAAAGGTTAGTGACGTGCCGTTATCACATGCGCATGCACATATAGAGTACATAGATCCCCTGAAAGCCCTCGAGTCCTTCGTAGCCGCTCCTATGGATGATTCCGTCTTCGACGCCCTCGCTGATTAATAATTTTATCTTCCGCCGTTATCTCGCTGTGCTTATTCCTTACGATCTTTTATATTTACTCTGCATTATCTTTATATCAATTACATTGTTACGTTTATTTACTAGCCGGCCTAAGTTCCGTCACCTGTATCTGGCCCTATGTCTCATTCTAGTGGTACGTTGGGTTCTAATGGATAAGGGGTTTGTAGAAGGAATGTGTAAATGTATGTGTACGCGGAAACTGTGGTTGCTTTAAATTCGGCCCCTCCGTACCCAAAGGCTCATCGGTGACTGATCCCATCTTCCTTCTCCCGACACGAGTTCCGGATACGTTGACCTGAGCCTGGATGCGCCTTTTCATGTTGGGCCTCTTCTGTGCAAAGTACCGCACCATCCCTCGCGTCAGTGTCTGGCGTCCGGGCTCAGAGCCAGTTTGCCCCCCGAATTCCAACTCCTCCAGGTTAAACTAAGTTAAACTACGGTATATATACTGAAGCTACTGTAAAGATGGTCCCGGGCCACCTGTCAAGTCAAAAATATGCGAGTGGGGAGGGGGAGTTTCCTAGGCTCCCCAACCCTCGCCTGTGAGCAACTGCAGCCCATTGGCCATTCGCGACACTACAGTGACTGCAACCACCCTCCCAGGTAGTACTTATTATAATCTGGTATGCATCAATACGTTCAATCCATTCCAGACGAGGGAAGACATCCGCACGGGTGTTGTGCCACCCGTGAAGAGCCCCCTCATACACTACGTACGAATAGATACATACTAATAAAATATAATATACATACATATACTTACATATACAATACATAAATAAATACTTGTAATGGTTGGTTGCCATGTGGTTTCACGAGGCCATGACCCCTCGTATTAGTAGATGGAAAGGTGGATCTGGACAGTAGGGATATGCCTAGCCCCTGGCCAGGGATGTCGGTGTATTTTCTCCAAATGGTGTACAGCTAGAATCCTGCCATCGATGATGATGGGATCTGCCTAATTTTCTCCGACTGATGTGTAACTGGAACCCTGCCATCACTGATGAAGATGATGTTGTCACTATCGAAACGTCACCTGATGATATTTAGCTGAACCACCGCTAGTGATGATGATGATGATGATGATACTATCGTAACGTTTCCTGACGATATATATCTGAGACACCGCTAATGATGATGATGATACTATCGGAACGCCTCCTGACAATATATAACTGGGACACCGCTGATGATGATGTGATTATGATGATGCTATTGAAACGTCTCCTGACAATATATAACTGGGACACTGCTAATGATGATGATGTTGATGATACTATCGAAACGCCTCCTGACGATATATAGCTGAAACCGCTAGTGATGACGATGATGATGATGATACTATCGCAACGCCTCCCGACGATATATAACTGGGACACCGCTAATGATGATGATGATACTATCAGAACGCCTCCTGACTATATGTGACTGGAACACCGCTAATGAAGATGATGATGATGATACTATTGAAACGTCTCCTGACGATATACAACTGGGACACTGCTAATGATGGTGATGATACTATCGGAACGCCTCCTGACTATATATGACTGGAACACCGCTAATGAAGATGATGATGATGATACTATTGAAACGTCTCCTGACGATATACAACTGGGACACTGCTAATGATGGTGATGATACTATCGGAACGCCTCCTGACTATATATGACTGGAACACCGCTAATGAAGATGATGATGATAATACTATTGAAACACCTCCTGACGATATGTGACTGGAACACCGCTAATGAAGATGATGATGATGATACTATTGAAACGTCTCCTGACGATATACAACTGGGACACTGCTAATGATGGTGATGATACTATCGGAACGCCTCCTGACTATATATGACTGGAACACCGCTAATGAAGATGATGATGATGGTACTATTGAAACGTCTCCTGACAATATATAACTGGGACACTGCTGGTGATGGTGATGATGATGATGCTATCGAAACGCCGCCTGACTATATATAACTGGGACGCGGCATATGAATAGACAAATAAATACCTAATTAATTAATGAATCATCAATTAAATAAATAAATAGAAATGAATAATTAAGTTCGGCGTCGAGCACACGGGCCGATGATGATGCTATCGAAACGCCGCCTGACTATATATAACTGGGACGCGGCATATGAATAGACAAATAAATACCTAATTAATTAATGAATCATCAATTAAATAAATAAATAGAAATGAATAATTAAGTTCGGCGTCGAGCACACGGGCCGCGCGATCCCTGGAAGTTCACACACATGCAGAGAAGGGTTATTTGGCAAATTAATTCGCCCCTATTATGGTCAGTACGGATCCAACATGCAAACAACACCTGTGGGAAAACACATGTAAAGTTTACGGTACAGGGGTTAGCTTTCACTGTCGGCGCTTCTTCCGTCTCTGTCTGGGGTGTCGAACCCGAGACCATTCTTCTTAATCGTGCGCCACCTTTATATATCGTTATAATCTCAAAACGGAAAGAGGATGACATGACTTACCCATCTGCCGCCGATTATATCCATTCCAGTGCATCGTAGTTTCACTTTATGTACCTCACTTTATACCTAAGGATTGCGGACACTTGCCTTGCACGCGCATACGATTCACAGGCCCCTAATTAACTATAGTTCGCGACCTAACCTTTGATCCTGCCATTACGCGCTTATAAGTTTCCGTAGCTGGGGCTTAGTATCCAGCCTCGGCAACTATACGGTGTATATACCTTAATCAAACCGAAACTAGACATTATTTTCTTTTCCTTGAATTTATATTCCTCGAGATACCGGAATTAGACTCTAGCTCGACAATTGTAAGTATTTATATATCTTAATAATACTGCAACATAGTCCTTATTTCCGTCTTACGTATCCGTACTTCCCGGGTCATCGAGACTAGACTCCAATTCTAATGATCATACTCTAATGATTATACGCACCGATATTTTTCATAAAACCCGTTACCCGTTATTTTCCGATGTTACATATTCTTATATTTATCCGAAATACCGGGATTAAGCTTTGAATCTAGGATTCCATCCATTTATAAGTTTTAACAAACCCATGAAGCAACCACTTGTCCACTTGTTGTTGTTAAAGAATTGATTGCTTCTATAATAAAACCCCACTAGTCTACATCTTTATAAGGTCAATACATATTACTTTTAGGGTCCGCCGATTTAGTTTTATTCTTAATATTATTATTATTATTATTATTATTATTATTATTATTATTATTATTATTATTATTATTATTATTATTATTATTATTATTATTAATTACACGGCTTAATAGCCTTTTACAACAGGTTTATACATAATTAAAATACAACAAACGATTAAATGTAAAAGAAAAATAAAGGGTATAGATGTAAAAAAGTATATATACATAGTTTAAACATAATGAGGTTAGACATTTATGTAAAAAGTATATATGCAAAAAGGTGTAAAGTAGTGATCTCAGAAATTTTTACTCACCGATAATATAGCAATATTAAATTTGAATAGCCAGCTATATATATATAAAAATTTAAGACATTATATAAAAATTTAATATTTTGAAAAGAAATGATCATATAATGTTTTTTTAAATTTTGAGAGAGTTAGATTTAAAATGTCGACATATGTAGGTAGTTCATTGCCAAGTTTGTGCATTGATAACAAAATTATATTATTCTTAATATAATGTAATGAATATGGTTGCATGATTGACATTTTCGTCGACAGTCTGGAGAAAGTAAAGTTTACACTTAAAGAGGCAATACTGCTTCGTTACTGACTTCAGCTGTTAATATGTAATGGTGGGTAATATATATTTTTCGTACACATTGCCGCTTTGTACTTTATATTTTTAATTTCTGTACTCATGTTTCGGTGCTATTCCGGTACTTTTAATAATTTGCTACTTGTAATTTATATTGTTTAATGTATGTTCTTTTAATTTTATGATATATTTTTTCATGTAAAAGCCTATACGCATTGCTGCTCGTTACCTACTCTACATTTTTAATTTTTATACTCATGATTTGGTGCTATTCCTGAAACTTTTAATGTATGTGCTTTTGAAATTTATTTTATACTCTTTATGTAAAAGCCTAATGGGCGTAAACAAATAAATAAAAAAAATAAATAAATAATTTTATTATCATCTCGAATATTTGATATCCACTCTCCGGCAAATTTTAATATAGTTTAAATCATTTTAATATAATTTATCATTTTAATATAGTTTAGGAATAACGGGATTCTGTAATTTCTACAAGTATAAACAACCCCAATCTTACCAAATCCATTTTATGTAGTGAAAGACGCGGGACTTATATTCTTCCTAAAATGTAAAATGAACCCGGTCTAGATGAAACATCCTTATTTAGTTTCAGGACAACGAGGTTTACGCGTTCCACGAGGAATATGATATAACCCGATCTAAACGAAGGTAATTTTATATAATTTTAGGACAGCGGAACTTACAAATTTCATAAAGTATATCGTGAAGCCAATCTAGGCGGAGGCACTACGTATATTTTAAACAAGTAAGAGTTTAAATTTTACCATCAAGTCTAATACACCGCAAGAATGTCCTAGGCATAGTAAACAAAATAGCGGTCAAAACTGTAGTGTTTCTATGTTCACACGTTTTAGCTCAAAACGAATACTATAATTTTCACATTTATAATACAAGACGCGAATTTCTAAACGAAACATTTTAAAATAGTTCTAATTGAAATCTACATGTTTCATATTTATTAAATGAAGGCGCGAATTCTAAACGAAACACTAACATTGCTCAAAACGGGACCCTATATTTATATATGCTTAAAATGAAACGCGAATTCCCGAACGATAGCATTTTATATAACTAAATGTAACGAAATCTTATATAGTTTATAAATAAGAAGACCCGGCCCCAGGCGGTTTTTATATATTTTCAATATAACGAGGCCCTACAACATCTTTATAAGTATAATACAACCCCGGTCTATCGAAACAATGTACTAGAAGTTTTTATATGTTTGAATACATGATATACGTTTTTTTTTTATACGCGTTTTTATACGCGAGATTTACGTTTTCGTATAATACAAAGTAACCCAAATTATACAACCGCGAAGTTTACATCACTCCTAAAGTATAACCAGAACTAATTGAAACATTTTTTCATAGTTTAAGTCCGCGAGGCAAATATCTTTCATAAAATATAAAATACCCGAATCAAATTAAACATATTTTTACCTTATAGACTTTCCCCAACGCGCGTAATAATCCCGGCCACATGAAACGTTTTTATATGTTTTAATAGCGCGGGACCTATGTTTTCCTATATAATATAAGATAACCCGGGCCGAACGGAAGCAATTTTATATACTTTATAAAATAGTGAAACTTGTACTTCTGTAAAACCGTAAATAAACCCCGACCCCCACGAGATTATTTTATATAATTTTCTAGAATAATGAAATTCCATACGTCTGTAAAATTGTAAATAAGTCCCGATTCTCACGAGATTATTTTATATAATTTTCTAGAATAATGGAATTTTATACACCTGTGAAATTGTAAATAAACCCCGATTCTCACGAGATTATTTTATATAATTTTCTAGAATAATGGAATTTATACATCTGTGAAATTGTAAATAAACCCCGATTCTCACGGAATTACTCTATATAATTTTAAACGAAATGAAAATCTAGATTATTATGGGCTGAACCTGATACCCCGCGAGATCAGCTATATATTTTTCACTAGACGTATTTTTAATCCCAGAATTTATTCGCTATAATTTTAACGGACTCTTACTATTAACCATAAACAAAAAAAAATTATTAAAATAAACTAAATATTCTTTCAATAACTAAAATAAACCCGGTCTAATCGAAACATTTCATATAACGAAATATTATATGCCTTACAAATGTAAAAATTAAAATGAGACCTCGCGTATTTAGCAAAGATAGGTATTTTTACAAGATTTATTAACAATTTCCCGCGTGTTTAGCATAAAATAGGTATCTTTATAACGCACAGCTAGTTTCCGGAGATCTGCAAATATCAGTTCTATATATGCCGGACTAATCAACTTAATAAAGCGCAGTAATTTCCGAAGTTCTAATATGCCAAATTAATTACCCTTTATAAAATAAAATCAAACCCGTACCCCCCTTTTCTTTTAACGTGAGCAATAAACAATGTCGAAGAGTATATTTACCCGTACACAACTTTCACTTGAAACTAAACTATAATTTTCAACCACTGGGACACTCTAAGTCGACGGTAACTTTCACTCAAAAACACAACCGACGCGGATTTCACACCTCCGTAGACGTTCACACCAACTGCCTGAATTCTGCTGCGTCTTGACATTTTAAAACCCCCCTAGCGGGAAAAGGTCCTAAGTCGTGTGTTTCCAGGATTTTCAATATTCTACTTCCCTTGAAACCTAAATCTTTGTTCCTAAGATTCAATTTGGCAAAAAAAAAAACATATCTCCCCTCGGATATGTCAGTTGATCCCACCTCCTGTTGCCGTCTCTGTCTCCGTCCCTGTGCCCGTTTTGGGACGGACTCAGTGGCTTCGGACGATTTGAACTCGCTTCACAAGCGCGATAATTAATTTTTAATATTTAATTTCTAAGTTCAGTCCATATTGTCGTTTGATCAACCGTAACCACAATCTATCGGGTACTCCCCTAATCATAGTTGATGTTTCTTCATTATCTACCATTATCATGTCCCGTTCCCTCGTATTTTCACTCGTCTTTATCGGAAATTTAACGATCCTTGGCTGCTATATCATTGTATCAATTTCCCTACACTCAACATGTACACACTGCATACCTAGATAAAACAATCGTTCAAAGGTACTATACCTAATTTTAAATTAATTTTGGGCGATCTTTTCTCGTGGATCATCCAATGAATCCTGTCTTATGCCCGCGGCTCTCCGCGCACAGGGACGTATTAGTTCCCTCCGTTGCGGAATTTAAACATAATTTGTAACCATTTATTATTATTTTTATTGTCAGTAAGATTGATCCACAAAATAACTATGTTACGTAGACAGTGAATATTCTCGAACAATATAATACTGGAAGAGTACTATTCGCTATAACACAATAAACTATTAATGTAAGTTAAATTAAATTTTTAAATTCAGTGGAAGATTTTTAAGATCGTTCTGCTTTTAATTTTTTTCCCAAAACAAAATAAATAAACAAATAAATAAACACACAGATACACACTCACACAACCCACTATTGGACATGTTTTTATTATTCTTTTATCGATTGTATGTATGTGTTTTCGCGTAATTGGCCCAAAACTCTGTGCATCAATTATTGTCTTTTCTTCAAAGATTGATTAATTATATGGCTGTAAGAAACCCAATAAATGAAAACAAATAAAACAAATAAGTAAATAAACCTCCAGTGCCGCAGGCAAGGCGTCGTATTAATTCAGTGCTCATTTATTGCCAAGGCACTGGACGCCTCCGCTGATAACTATATACCGCCCACCATGTTCTTAGAGGTGTGTTGAAAGATTGCTAGTATCTGTCGAATCGGTCTCAAGTAGTTGTCTGTATTTGTACGTTTATCATTATTACATGCTCTTGCTATATCCGTTCCACTTCACATTATTGTTCCTCCCGTCTTTGTATTTCTATCACACTATGTTCTCCTATGTTTTTGGTACTTATATACTTGCTTTTTACTTGCATTTACTCCTATATATATTTGTTTCATTTATCCATCCATCTATAAGATTCCCATACGCTTTATCCTTTTATTTCATGTGTATATGGGCCGCAAATTCATATTATTTTATTTACAATATTCTTATCTGGATACACTTGTTCAATTATGTTTTGTGGGTTTTTACTACCAAACCCGGCGAAATCTGAGCTAGAATAGCCAATCGTATACACGTTACCCGTCCTGTTGAAACTACGCTAAAGTCGGACAGGTTTGTAGTGATTACATAGTTAATATATTGTATCTATATTTGAGTATATTATTTTCTTGTCGTGCCATTAATATGCTTACATGTTATCGTTATCTCTTTCCTAACTGTATATACCGTCATTGCACAATTACCTATCTGTTGTAAAAGCCTGAAGAGCGTTAGTCTACAGATAAATATAATAGAATTATAGTTAACTTTTCTACCCGCCTACGTTTTTCGACTCCCGCGAAACGAAAATGGATCATTATTCGCTCCTCGATAGAGCGTCAGTCTATAGATAAATATAATGGAATTATAGTTAACTTTCCTATCTGCCTACGTTATCCGACTCCCGCGAAACGAAAATGAATCACTATTCGCTTCTCGACAGAGCGTTAGTCTACAGATAAATATAATGGAATTATAGTTAACTTTCCTATCTGCCTACGTTATCCGATTCCCGCGAAACGAAAATAAATCATTATCCGCTCAGTTAAGGTCACCACTCTGGTACATAGTGTACGTTTTATCCGTGCTTCACGGCCAATTCTTATAAATTATTTATGGGCGTTTTCCTCTCGCGATCCCCCGATTAGACCTGCCTTCCTTACTTTCGATTATATCTATGCATCTCTGTTGCCCGGGAATCCACTCGAGACCACGATTAATGACATTTAAGCGGTTTCAAAACCACAGCAAAAAAGTCCATAATTCAGAAACCTCGTGGAACTGTCAATATCATCGTCACCTTAGAGTAGACGTTACTCGGTTTTTTAACGGCTTAAACTGCAATAACCGCGACCTAAATCTCTGAAAACCATGTTCAGCATTTTTTTATGGGAAGCACATGTGGACCGCTCGGACCGCATCGATCGTCAACCATTTGTACCAAACGCGGCTTTACCACAAGATTAATATGATTTATAAGAATTGAATAGTAACTGCCCGTAACCTATATCCGATCAATCGCTACTAACTCCCTCCCAATACTAGCGTTTCATCATTCCCAAATTTTTGTAGCCCCAATACTCCGCCAGGTGGGTTTAGCTCAATTTTTTTCCACGTAGCATTTAAATCATCTTAGAGTTCAAAATAAAAATAATAAAAAAAAAAAATCTATAGAAACAGGTGATTCATCACAGTACCCAACGAGAAAATAACTTTATTTACTGCTTTGGTTCATATTCTGTAAGATATCATCAAATTTGGCGGCACGTGTTTTCGACACTCATACAATATTTTTTAATTTTCTTTAGGAGTACCTACAATTATGAAAACATAAATATTTTAAGTATGGCTTTTAAGTGGCAAAAAAGGATGAAAACAGGTGCATTTAGATTTTTATAATACAAAAACACAACCAGGCTGATTCGAAAAGCACGCCTTGAGAACTAATAATTTACGTTAGCAGTCTTAGCGCAAAAATAGATGCGAAGTTGGAGAAAAGCTGAAGAAAATTATCGAAATTTTTTGCTGAACAAGATAGGTGGTTTGAAGATATAGTACATTGCCTTCTAAGTTTCTCGACCTGCTTCCATCCTTAAGTTCAGCAGGTTTACGAGATTGTACAAGATCAGGTAGGCTTTGGAAGTCATTCGAAAATGTATTTCGAAAATCCAAAAGAGAAAAATCATAGATCTAGTTTCTACAAAAACTCAAGACGAATTAACGGTCGCCACTGAAGTTAGTCTGAGATCATCCTGGAAAAAGGATGCAGCAAATCTAATGAAAGAGGTAGCTGCTGAGTCTCCTTACTGAGATACTCGAATAAAAAGAGCGAGACGAATTTTTTGAGTGCCAGAGCCAAACTCTCTCTAGAAGCCGCCTTGACACTAATGGCCAATGCCAAATTGAGTACCCACTAGTATAACACACTGAGACCACAGTCGAGGGGTTAAAATTTAAATATTTATACAGCTTACCATCTTGTCAAGAAAGCGAAACCAGAATTCCACCGTTCGCAAGATTCTATTGTTTACAAAAATTGAAAAAAGTTCTTTTTACAATGATTTATCATTTTATTGAAGTTTTATTGAAGAAAATGAATTTTTTGTAATCGAAATAAGTTACTGTAATGATAGTTCAACTTTGTGCAAAAAATAAGTCAGAAATATTGAAAAAAAAATGCAAATTTGATATTGCATGTCTCCATAACATGGTTGCTTGAACATTTTAGACCAGTAGCCAATTCTTAACAAAGGACTTTCAGGGTTTGCCTTAATTACGTGACATGTTGTATATAAAACAAGCTCAATTTGTGCAAATATAAGTCGAATAAACCGACTTTTGTTTTTTTTCTTGCATGAAACTTTATAAATTTAAATAGATTTTAGTTATGTGTACATATAAAAAATATATTTTTGAACATTCAGGAAAAGTTTCATAAAAATCTAATCAGTACATCCAGAGATAAAAATTAAATGAGTATACATTGTATTAAGTTCCGCTAGATTTGGAATATATCACAGTCTGCGCCGTTGCTAGTAATCAAACTTTGGCAATGATTCCAATTTGAAAAAAACATTAAAATTTCTAAAAATCCGATGTATGAAAAAACCATTCAAAATTTGAAAAATTCAAAAATTTATTAATTTTTTTAAACGAAAATTTGATAGACATTGATCGTCGCCACGAGTCTGCTTGCTAAAGTTTCAGCTCGATTGAATCACGGGAAAAGGGTTAAAAATCGTTCCAAAGTTTTTTCGTCAGATAAGCAGACAAGACGACAAAAAGACAAGCAGACGCTACGAGTTTAAACAAAGGTGAATTATTTGCTTAAATATGAATTATGAATTATTTGCATAAATAATAACCGAATATGGACCATAGCTAAAAAGCTTGAAATTTTTTTGTTAATGACATTTATGTCAAAAAAAATGAGTATTTTTGTGAATTCTCGTGAAAATATTATGTTTACAGAAAAATGTTAAATAATGTTTTTTAAAGAATAGATGAAAAGGAATAAAAAGGTAAAATAAATATGAATTTTGCTTAAATAATAACAGAATTGAATTGAAGCTTGAAATTTTATGTTAATGAAGATTTGAGGTATTTTAGTGAATTCTCACGAAAGTATTATGTTTATAAAAAATGTTGTATTAGCTTTTTTAAAGATTAATTGTTAAGAAATAAAACGGTAAAAAAATATTAATTTTGCTACAATAATGAGGGAGATATGAGCGATAATAAAAAGTCTTGAAAAATTGATGTTTGAGGGGGAGTGGGGGAGAGAGCACAAGGGGGAGAGGTGGGGATTTTAGAGGAAATACTCCTCTAATTAGGTTCTAACAACTATCAAATTTTTAGCTTGTCTCTAATTTCTTCCGACAAAATACCTTCATTGCCTGTGCTATACTCGTGTGCCGAGTAACTGACGACGGACAACAAAGCAGAGCTACGCAGCCACTACGTCCAGATCTCCAAGAAGCCTCTACCACCATCATCATCATCAACACGGAGTCTATACTAGTATTCACACATTGTAGGTATATTAGGGACTTGTGAATAATAAATAAAGCATTGAGACCACTCTCTCATTTACAACCACACACACATACATCCCTAAACATTGAATAATTAATTAATCATTAATTAATATATCGCAAATTAATTTCCAGTGTTTTCATTCATTCCTCTCTAACCACGACACGCGTGTTTTTTTAAATTAGTTTTTTTAAACCAAAATTATCCTAAGATATAAGAAATCTAAATTCAACGTAACCCTAATTTATCGAATTTGATATTTTCATTGGACGAATAAAAATAATAAATTCTAAATCGAAGCGCTTTTTCATTCCTACTTCCTGTTACACGTTTCCGTCACATTTACGAAATTAGTTCCATAAACCGAGCGTAAATATGTTACACATCAAAAACGTTTTCATTTTTAAATAATCTCTGGGATTATCAATCACTTTTAATCATTTTTGGCGTAGTGGCAAATAAACAATTTCTAAAAAAACAATCGAAATGCTCGTGAATTAAATAGAATCTGACAAGTATTCAACATGACGTCATTTGTTCCAATTTCGTCCTTTCTCCAGATAAATTTGTGGAGCCGTAACAAAAGTGATCAGAAACACAATCGCCACCATCCGATTTTCGAAATTGAGATAAACGTATTTCTAACCGATTTTATAAAATAATAAAATTAATACACTTTTGATAAATTCTTGCAAAAAATACAGTCTCCAAGTCAGTTATAAATTATAAAACTATCACTATTGCCGGAATAACATATTCATACACGTTAGGTACCCTCTATTTTCTTCAATTATTAATAATAATAATAATGTGTTTATTCCAGCGTAACCAGGTTGTTAGTGCAAGACCTAGTCCGCCATATAGATCACAAATTACATATAGGTTATATCGAAGCACATGAAGAGAAAAAATAAAAAGGAGAAAAAGGAAGAAAAAGAAAAATAATTAAAATAATAAAGAAAAAAGAAGAGAAGGAAAAAACAGGTTTTAAATACTTAAAATAAAAATATACCATAAAAATACGACACTGAATACACATCACATATAATAAAATAGTGGTTGTTTTATTTTTGAAACCCTCAAATACAAACATTCAAGTCATTCACAAAATGTATATTGTATGTCATCAAAGTTAATCAAAATACCTACACAACTGATGAATATATAAATTAACATGTAGAAAACACCTTAAGGGTTATAACCAATAGCATACCCTTAGTTGATTTTCGCTCATGTGGAAGTAGTTGGAATCCAAAGCGATGAGTAATTTATCTCGCAGTAGGCGTAACCATAAGCATAAAGATGATGTTTGCTGGAAGATAATATAAAGTGGAACGTTAAGCCTAATAGTATCCACAATCTTCAAGTTTTCCAATATCCCCTAGATTAATATGTATTAAGAAAAAGGTGTTAGAAATCTCCGCAAGATGGCAATCATAATATTGTCAGAAACCAAATTGATTATATACTGATTTAACGAAAGATACAGAAATGCATTGATATCAATAAAAACATATCCAGGAGCTGATATTGCATCTAACCACAATCCTGTAGTCACCAAAATGAAAATAAAGCTTAAGAAGTGATAAAACTAAAATCATGCTGACAAATAGATATTAATAAGTTAAAAGATCCATAAAATAAAATGAAAACCAAAGATTTAATAAATGCGAAACTTTTAGTAACTGAAAATGCCCAATCAGAAAATTTCAATACAGAAAATAGATGGAAAACAATAAAGAGGTTTTTACAACCACTACCAAAAAACTATTAAAACCAAAAAAAGAGGTATGAAAACAATAAAGGACGACTGATTAAATCTTGAAGTTAATGACTAAAAGATGATGCCTTAAATTAAAAACGAGGACAGATACAAAGAACTCCACCAGCAAATCAAAAAGGAAATTTAGAATGCAAGGGAAAACTGGTTGTCAGCTAAATGCAATGAGACATCTACAGAATAAACACGACAAAAAATTAAAGAAATCCTGGGATTAACCAAAAACAATATCCATATTAAAAGATAAAAATGGAAAAATTATTTTAGACACAGAAGGAAAAATAAAACGTTGGAAGGAATACATTTTAGAGCTATTCGACGATGACAGAGAAAATCTGTAGAGTAACGTGGATGAGACTAAGAATGCACCAAAAATAACCAAAGAAGAAATTTTATATGCTATAAAGACGTAAAAAAGTGGAAAATCAGTTGGACCAGACGATGTAGGTACATATTGAACTGGTGAAACTACTAGAAGACGACAATATTAACCCTGTTGTAGAACTTTTTAACACAATATACAGAACAGGTACAATACCAAATGACTGGCTTAAATCAACCTTCATCACTCTACCTAAAAAGCCAAATGCAAAAAAGTGTCAAGAATATATAGAAAAATAACCTTGCTAAGTCACATGCTCAAAATATTCCTCCAAATCATTCACAGCAAAATTCACAAAAAGTGCAAAGAAGGCATGAGCGAAACCCAGTTTGGATTTTGAAATGGCTTAAGTACAAGAGAATCCCAATTTAATGTGAACGTCTTAGTGCAAAGATGTTTAAATGTCTATAGGTACGTGCTTTGTGGACTATGAAAAAGGTTTTGATAAGGTCCAACATCCAAAACTTATACAACTACTAAAAGACAAAGGAATTGATCGACCTCGATATTCAATTCGGGCGTGGTGTTAGACAAGGATGCATATTGTCACCGCTGCTATTTAATCTGTACTCCGAGTCAATATTTAAGGAAGCCCTAGATGATACTGCTCTTGGAATATTGGTAAATGGAAAATCTTTAAATAGTTTTAGATTTGTGGACGATACATTACTATTTGCAGACAATACTTAAGACCTTCAAACACTAGTAAAATACGTGAATGAAGCAAGTAACAAGTATGGCCTGAAGATGAACACTCGCAAAACATAATTGTTAATAGCATCAAAAAGATCGCTTCCAACGCCAAATAGTTATTTAACTATCAAAAATAATAATAATAATGTTTTTCTTTTTTCCAAACTATTGTATCTATCGAGTAATATGAAGTTAGTAGTGATGGTCAAACCGTTATTTTAACCGGTTATTCATGGTACAGTTATTTGAGATTTGTATATCTGATTGAATCGATGGTTGGTAACTGTGGTTGTCTTTATTTATACGTTGAATAGCGAAAAATCAGTTACCAATCTCAAATTACGGTCAGTGTGTCACAGCTTAAAATACCATCACTAGAAGTTATAGTGGTGAAGCGAGGGCAATAATATCCATATTTATTCAAGTGGAAATATCATAAAAACCTTTTTGGAATTATTATTTGTAAAATTTGCAGATAAAATGTTACACTCCATGACTTCTTGGTTGGTTTTCTTGAATACGTTTACAACATTTCAATACTCAATAAACTCGACCACATTTGATACTAGTAGAAGCACTCCGGATTGGTGATATTCGTATTGGCCGGCATTCATAATTGTCACTGAGGGAAAGAACTAGATCTCTGGAAGAAGCAAAAATGTTTGATGTTGAAACATAGTAAATCGACTGAGCTAGGGCCTCCAAAGTGAGGTAAGTAGTAATATAAATAAATATTAAGAGCCTCCATAGCAAAAATAATGAATAGGTATATGTAAAATTCAGAATGAACGTAAATAAAATGTGAAATGTAGAAAGAAAATGTAGTAAATAAATATAATCCTTTACTAGCAGAAACCAAATTAAGTTTGCTGTTATTGGTTTGTGATAGCTATATAGTGGCCGTTGCACGGCGATGTCCACTTCTAAATAGAATACAAAAAAATGCATTGATTTAACCTTTTAAATGCCAGAGGTAACGAGTTCGTCGTGTGAGACAATGTCGGTCTCGCAATAAATACATAATAATAATCGTTCTCTATGTTTTATAAACGACTAAGGGTGAAGTAGACCAAAGTTAAAAAAGTTCATCGCAAGCGCCTCGAGCGCCTTTTTCTAAAATATAATACATTACTATTGGCGTCATGAACATTCCCCGCCAACAAGGGGTATAATAAAAACAATCGTTTTCGTGCCCTATTAAACAACGCCTGTTCTTTTAACTTTTAATAAAAATACCGTGCTCTTGGACTTCATAAGATTCAGCCGTCATTGGCGTCTTCTTCATTAAAAATCGTCATCAACTTCGGCACCTCCGCTCGGGCATTCCGACCGATCAGCTGACGGAAGACAACCGTCCGCCCCCTCCTACAGCTGGTCAGGGCTGCCACCCCTACTAAAGGTGGTCGATCCACTCCATACTCCGAAGAAAAATTACAGGTTTCGAGTGTTTGTTTATCTCTATACATAATTTACAGGAGCCAATAATGGCTAATCTCTAACATTCGCAAACTATTTACAAAAAGTTATCAAAAGGATAACCAAGTGACATTAATCGAACTCAAGTGAGTAACTTTTAAAATAGGAAACATAAAGTCTGTTCCAATCCCTGTTCATACTTACCCATACATCCCATGAGCCTCTACTGGGCCGACCTCTGGAAGCTTAACTATATGTAAATTAATATTCTGTAGTGGACCCGACTGAGATTAAATTTCGTTATAGTGATCAGGTTAAAAACATCTTAAAGAACAAAAAACTTTGGATAGGTTCAAGAGTTTGTTGGTATTTATACTTAATCTCCTTATGAGAGCTCCCACTCAACCTCCATTTGGTAATAAACAAATATTTTTATTTATATATAAAATTATAAAGGAGCATCCATTTTGACTTTAGTAGCCACCAGGGGTCATACTTGATAATTCGGCGCTGGGTTTTTCTTAAACCTTTTACTATTGTATTTCATTGTCCCGTATGAAACCACGTTTATAAATTGTATAACATACTGTAGAATTTGTGCCTTATGAACTATTCTCTGTGTACTGAATTGACTGGATACCATCTCATTGTAATAAACCTCATGTAAAACCATACAGGCCCTGTTTTTTTTTTATTTTTCTTTCTCCATACTATTCCCCAACCAATCTGAAAGAAAGTAAAGGGAATGGACCACAACCACTGAGGCTTAGAATCCTGGTAAGATAACCCTGAGCGTTGGTTGGTCAGTTAGATCGTGTAGAAGCAATTCTGCATATGAGAGAACAAGTACGTTCTCGGCAACCGCGTTCAGGGGTTTATTGGTAAATTCGACATTTCACATGGCGCCCAACTCATGGGCCACCCCTTACAGATTTCAGATTGGTCAAAAAATGGTTACACATTGTATGGATAAAGTAAAATATAATGTAAATCAGTACACACTCTTTTATGTAATCTTGTAGAACTCTAGCATTTGTTGTAAAAAACTGTTCCACTTTCCTCCCACAACCTAAGACTGTCGTACCGCGTAAAAATAACCGAAATAATTCGCGCCATTCCCCGTTTACAAAAAACGCCCACTGTACGACTCATAACTTTTAGACCACATCGAGTACACTCGGGCTCAAAAGTTTTGAAACGCCTAGCTATCATCGTAATTCAAATTTCAATTTTCTAAATCAATAACTCGGCTGCTTGCAATTACAAATATTACTCAAGTTCACCACTAACCTTACCATGGAAACCCATTCTAGCATTCCTAATTACCAAACTGCTCGTTTACACACGTTAAGAAAGGCTCTTCGCGAGCAAGGAATAACCCCATTATCTGGCTTGGCCGCATTGCGCGAGCAAGCCAGACTACACAACGAGTCCCGCACGCAACCACATGTGGCTCCAATCGCCCATGCCCATGCGTACGAGGACCTGTCTATGGCGCCTGAACTAACAACGGATACACCTTTGACAGTAACCGAATCTACTACAACCGCTACCCAGGCACCCTCATTATTACAACCAGAAGCGCGATTAAGTATTCCAAATGTCAACTTTGGCTCCTGGCCAGTCACTCCTTATTCTGGCACCGGCGACGCGCGCGAATTTTTAATTCGCCTAGAGGAAATAGCGCGCGCGCGCTGCTATCCCGTCCAACAGCTGACTCAGAATTTTTAAAGGATAGGGCGTTAATTTTCTGTAGGGCTACTATTCGAGCAGACCTATCTTGGAACCAGTTCAAATCATCTCTCCTCCATAGATTCGAGCGACCGGATTATTCGGTCGACAAGAAACTCGAAATATGGACATCGAAACAATCCGATTCCGAAACAGTCGCGGATTATGTGACTAGAATCTTAACACTAAACCACATCGTTGACACTCCTCTGTCAGAGGAAGAACTCCTTCAGGTCTTCGGCCGTGGACTGCTCCCGAGGTTCGCAGCAGTCCTAGTCAGTTCGCGACCCACGTCGGTGGCCGCTCTAGAGTCATTATGTTCCGAGTTCGAACGACTAGACTCTCCTTCGTTAAAAGGTCCTCTCGGACAGCCTCCGCGCAAGGCCCCTAACCCAAGAGCAATTGCGTCGGCCCCTATTAAATCGAGATCTCCGCGCTGCTTTAATTGCAACGAGCGAAACCATTTTTCTAGAGAGTGTCTCCGGCGACGAAGGACAGCCGGTCAGGCACCGCCGCCAAGACGGTCGCCGCGCTTACAAATAAAAAGTGAAGGCATACAGCCCAGTAAGCGCCCGAATTCGGTGGTTCCCTTCCCCGATGTATCGAGACCACCACCTAACTTTCCAGACAACTCAAAAAACTAATGTCCAGCCAATCTCCATACCGCTCGAAGGAATGGATTGATTGGCTGGCCTCAATCAGACTGTTCAAGACCACCTACCATTTAAATACAGCCCCGATGTCCAACGAACTGGACAACAGGCCGTTTCTTTCTTTTAAAATACATCAAATCTCGTTCAGAGCCCTACTCGACTCTGGTGCTGGCGCGAATATCCTGGGTGGTACGTTATATGAATCATTCGTCGACCTCGGCTATAGGATCCGACCCACTGGCATTTCGGTGCGAACGCTGGACGACTCTCCGCTATTTTCCAGCGGCGCTATCACCCTGCCCGTACGTTTTGACCAACGGCTCGTTCAGGTTAACTTCGTCGTGGTACCGTCACTCTCCGACTGCATCATTCTGGGAGCCCCGTTCTTGCGAATCTCCGGCCTAGCCCCCAGCCTATTTCCTAACGGAAAGGCCCGTATCGCCCTAGCGGCTACGGAACCTACCGCCGTTAGCGACCGTACCACACCTCCCGCCTGCCCGATAGATATCGACGAACTCACCTCTGAGCAAAGAATTCGGCTAGATTCAGTCAAGAACGACTTCACAGATATCTCCTTTGAAAAAGTAGGCCTCGGGAGAACCCGTTTGGTCTCACATGTGATCGACACCGGAGACCACCCTCCGGTTAAACAAAGAACCTATCCCGTATCACACGTCAGGCGTCAACAGTTGATCGAGGAATTGGATACTATGATGGCCCTAGACGTAATAGAACCAGCCCGGAGCGGGTGGCTCAACAACGTATTTATCGTACCAAAAAAGGACGGGTCAGCACGCTTTGTCTTAGACCCAAGGAAATTGAACGACGTCACCAAGTCAGACTCATACCGGCTGCCCAATATCAATCGAACTCTTGAAAACTTAAGAAACACCAAGTATCTCACCACCCTAGACCTAAGCTCCGGATTCTGGCAAATCCCTCTAGCCGCCGGAAGTCGCGAAAAGACCGCCTTCTTCGTAGAGGGTCGCGGTCAATTCCAGTTCAAGGTATGCCCGTTTGGATTGAAAAACATACCAGTCGAGCTACAGAGACTGATGGATTCTTGTTTCTCCGACTTGGGCCCAAATGTATCCACATATATGGACGACATACTGGTGTGTAGCGAGGATTTTGATTCGCACGTCTCCTTACTACGAAAAGTAGCTTCTCGACTGAAAGAGGCTGGGCTAACTATAAAACTGAGCAAATGCAACTTCTGCAAGGACTCTCTTAAGTATCTGGGACATGTTATAGACAGAGAGGGGATACGTACCGATCCTGACAAAATCTCGGCGATGGTCAACTATCCGAGGCCGACGACGGTAAAGCAAACTAGGGCCTTCATTGCCACATTGTCATATTACCGAAGATTCATACAGAACTTCTCAAAAATTGCCAGCTCCTTATGTCGGCTGACCAGCTCTAAGTTTCTCGGAAAGAGGTTTGTTTGGAGCGAAGAGGCCGAGGAGGCATTCGTCGCCCTTAAAAGAGCTATGGTGATGGCGCCCATATTGAAGCCTCCGTCCCATGATCACGAGTATGTCCTAACATGCAATGCTAGTGCAATAAGCATAGGGAGCTTCCTCTCACAAAAAATGCCTGACAAATCGGAACATATTATAGCATACTATTCTCGAAAGCTCACCCAGCCTGAAAGATCGTACAGCGTCACCGAAAGAGAGCTGTTGGCACTCGTGGACTCGGTCCATCACTTCCGCAGTTATGTGGAGGGGACACACTTTACACTGATTAGCGATCACGGATGTCTCAAATACCTATCAACATTATCGTCTCCAGGCGGACGCCTGAGCCGCTGGGCCTGTCGGCTAAGCCAATATGACTTCACCTTTAAATACAAAAAGGGGTGCGAAAACCACCTAGCTGACGGACTCAGCCGTATCGAGATAGGCAGCCTGGAGCTAGCCTCCTCCTACGATGATACTGCCGACGCAGCCTACCTACGGCTGCGCCGACAATGCGACGAACGGCCCGATTCCGTCCCAAACTTCATGCTGGGCGAACACCACCTTTATCGATATAGTAAGGCGCCGACCGACGGGAGAAACGGGCCCGGTAGGTCCCCGTGGAAGATAGTCGTACCTTCAGACAAAAGTACAGAACTGATACGTGAGTGTCACTACCATAATTGTCACCCGGGAGTGTTAAAGACGTACGAATACCTCTCCCGCACATTTTACTGGAAGGGAATGTATGCCTCCGTAAAGGGATTCGTGGACGGTTGTGAGACATGCAAGGCATATAAGAGGAGGCTCAGGGGCTCATGGAGACCCCCAAGAGACTGATCTGACCTATGAAATCGCTGTCCTGCGATCTTGTCGGCCCCCTGCCACTTTCCAAGCGAGGAAATATGCACATCTTGACCGCAGTAGATAATTTTACAAAATTCGTATGGGCGATTCCCCTACGACACGCTACATCAAAAACAGTAATCGACGTTCTGAGGAAACAGGTGTTCCTCCCTTACTCGGTACCACAGACACTGATAACCGATAACGGAAAGCAATTTATTTCACGAGAATTTAAGAACTTCGCGACCTCTATGGGGATATCCGATCTGTTCACCAATGCTTACTATTTCCCGCAAAATAATCCTAGTGAAAGGCAGAATGCCAATATATTAACTGCGCTGTCGATCCTTGTACAAAGCAACCAAAGGGACTGGTGCGCTAAGCTACCAGAGATCTGTTCGAGCTTAAACAACTGCATGAGTATTGCTACCGGACATTCCCCATTTTCTCTCATGCACGGGTTCGAATCTATTCCCCACGGGAGTTTCCACCAGCCGATGTCCAACAGAGGAGTAGAATCCGACGAGGAAGCCCTAAGGCAACGGCTGGAACATCTAAGCGGTATGGAAAAAATATATGACCAGGTCTCCTTGGCTCTACTGAAAGCTTTTCAACGGAATGCTGCGCGATATAATCTGCGAAGGAAACACCAAACCTTTGTAGTGGGTCAGACGGTGTGGAGAAGATCTTTCATGCAATCCAATGCTGGGAAATATTTCACGACCAAGCTAGCCCCGAAATTTATTAAGTGTGAAGTGACAAAAAAACTGTCTCCATGCATATATGCTGACGGATTGTAATGGTAAATTTTCC